>UFQX01000464.1:371741-391126 GCA_900497675.1 Arapaima gigas | reverse complement strand
GGTTTTAAACATTTTGGTGCCCGGCCCCCCCCCCCCCCCCCTTCTCCAGCACCACCAAGACACCCTCAAAATTTCATGTTCCAGATGTTTGCGCCCGGCCTGAAAGCCTCGTCCGCGTCTGGACCGCGCAGGCTGAAGGTGGCCTCGAGCGGAGCGTGGTGAAAGACGGTGAAATACCTGCGTCTGAGAAGGCGGTGGGGATTGGCGTGGAGAGCGACGGGGGGGGACGGGGGGGTTACTGACACTTACTTAATTAAACAACAGGAAATGACACACTTGGCTCTAAGTGCTTCTAAAGCATAGCTGTTATCTCGAGAGGACGCTTTCGAGAGCCTTTCACGGGAGCGAAAATAAAAGTTCTCGGCATCCCCAGATGACAGCGACACACATTTTGTTTCCTGTCGGAAGTTTTGCGGAGCAACAAACGGCGAGTCGAGGCTCTTTAATCTCCCGGAGAGTAATGACTGCTTGTGCGGCAGGGGAAGAGGCCTCTTCAGAGCGCGCTAGCGCCCCCGCTTCTCCGGGCGACCTTTTCACTGGCTTCTCATCTCATTTCAGTCTCGTCCTCTTTCAAAGGAACCATTTCTTCTTGACACAAGTGCTCCGTTTCCACGACCCCCTATTAGCTGAGCTTGTGCGAACTGGGCGAATGCATCTCCTTGTCACAGAAAGCGCGGCAAGAACATTTTAATGGAAAGAACAAGCAGCTAATTCGCTGAAGTCGGATCCCTGCTTGCTTTGCTCGCTTCCGTCGGCTCCGGCTTCAGCGTTTTGCCTCTTGAATTCGCGCCGCTCGCCGATCCGTAGGGTGACTGTCAAGCCGATGCCGCTGTCCCGTTTTAATGACGCGACAGGCGCAGCAAAACCCTCAGTAACGCAGTGAGCGGGGGTCCGAAAAATCGGCAATATTTTTAACTCACTCTTCCGGTTGCCGTGTGGAAAAATAACAAAAGTTCCCATTTATTAAATGTGTAGGAAGTAGCGTAATTATTGCAAACTAAGCAACAAACACTGACAGAATAATAGCAGCATTAGTACAAGTACGACAACCTTCGGGATGGCGGCGCTACGAAGGGAGGGTTGTGAAGTTTAAACTCCGTCACTCACAGGGCACAACGCACCCGTCCCAAAACTCTCAAACACCGCGAACGCAGAGAGCATCAACCAACCCCCGTAGCTCCCCGCGACGGTTACACGCAACTGTCTACAAACAAACGGCAGCGGTGCATTATGGGAGAGCCACGGCTCCCACTGCCACCGCTACGTGACTAATGACAGTAACAGAAACTGTTCCCCAAACGTACGCGGTCTTCAGTGATTCCTGCACGTTTTTACCATCAGGAAAAGGCTGGTGGTCGGAAAGGGAGCGGTTACGTTACACTGGAGTTCATCTTATCGCTGAACTGGTTATCGCGGGGTTTTATGGTACGTGATGCCTTAACATCTCTGTTTTTTACCCTGGCTGATCCTAGACCCACATAAAACAAAGCAGTGTGCTTGATAGGGACCCCCCATCCTGTTTTGGGGTGACGGCGCAGTTTGGGGATGAGTGACGTAGGACAGATGATGTTCTCTACTCTTTATCAGACTGTGCGGACATAAAGCATCCATCCCACGCGAAGCAGTGCCCCCTACCTTTGAGGTCCAGGTTGCGGGCGCCGTTGGAGTGCTGCGTGACAGTGCGGGAGTCGATCTTCAGCGTGTGCACGTTGTTGGCGTCCCGGGACACCACCACGTTGTGCCACTGGTTGTCGTTCAGCTGCTTGTCCGAGTTGCCCTTCATGAGCGACGGCCCGTTGCCCAGGTCAAACACGTAGTGGATGTAGCTGCAGAACAAGGGTTTGAATAGCAGTCATGGAGGAACCTGTGTCAAACCCAACAGGAGCTGTAACTCTCTTTACACCAGCAAGGACCCAGGAGAGGAGTTAAAACGGGTGTGGATAGAAGAGAATGAATAAGGTGGGAGCGGTTAGTGGAGAACGGTTAACAAGTAAAGACGGTTGTGGTTACAAGAGAACGGTTAAAGAGCTAAGATGAGTGTGGTTAGGAGGAAGCAGTTAAGATGGGGGTGGCTAATAGAGAACAATTCACAAGTAAAGATGGGTGAGATTAGTAGAAAACGGTTAAGGACTACAGATGGGAGTAGTTGGTAGAGAACGATTAACATGAGGGTAGTTAGTACAGAATGATTTAGGTGAGAGTAGTTAGTAGAGAAGGGTTAAGGACTATAGAAGGGAGATTAAGGTGAGAGCAGTTAGTAAAGAACGGTTAAGGACTACAGACGGGAGTAGTTGGTAGAGAACGATTAACATGAGGGTAGTTAGTAGAGAAGGGTTAAGGTGAGAGTAGTTAGTAGAGAAGGGTTAAGAACTATAGAAGGGAGTAGTTAGTACAGAATGATTAAGGTGAGAGTAGTTAGTAGAGAAGGGTTAAGAACTATAGAAGGGAGTAGTTGGTAGAGAACGATTAACATAAGGGTAGTTAGTAGAGAAGGGTTAAGGTGAGAGTAGTTAGTAGAGAAGGGTTAAGGAGTGAAAATTAGTGTGGTCAAGGCTGGATTAGGTGCTTCACTGTGGCTGGAACAAACACCTTCTAGAACATACCGCGCAGGTAAGAGCTGGACAACCCAGATGTGCAGCATTCGCACTACTGGAAGTTAGATTCTCTTGTCGTGTGAGAAACAGTGTTGAGTTTGGAGGCGCCTGCTCACCACGTTTGCGCTGTGTGAGGGTTCAGATTATGCATTTTGAATTGCAGGTTGTAGTGTTATGGAACACTGCTTAATTTATTTTGACTGTATGAAATTTCCGGAAGACAAACACCTGACTTTTAATATCCTGAGCTCTCCGTCCTCTTTCTTCTTCTATACGTATCTGCGGATGGACTGGCATCCCATGCGGGGGCAGTTCGAATCCCAGCGCCCTGTGGTTCTGGGATAGGGTCCGGACCGTCGCCACCGGACGATCGGTTGCTGATAACGGATAGATATGTGTATATTCTGAATTAAGAACATTTAGAACTGAACTGAACCACTTTCTCTCAGATTGCCCCAGGCTGACAGGATCCCATTGTTCTTCATTACAGGAAATGACTGATGGAGTCAGTGAAACAATAACTGTGCGACGCCTATTTACTGATTTTATTTCTGCGTAGCTATTTACTGGATATTGAAGGAGAACATTTTAGTCAGTGTCATGTAGAGAGCAAACAATGTGCTAAGTGACATTTTACGATATCCGCTTTAAAAATTATGTATGTGTCATATGCACTATAATGTGTGTGTGTGTGTGTGTGTGTGTGTGTGTGTGTGTGAATATAACTGGCCTCTGCTGTCCTTGCACAGAAACTAAAAATGTATGAATTTCTTTAGATATAAAGTTATAGTCTAACACTTTGGCACCGCATATATCTTGATGCCCACTGATATACCTCGACTTTTTCGACAGACTAAGCCAGCAAAATATCGTGTTTTGAAAACATTGACCGGCGTAACGGCACGCGAGGCAAGAGAGTGAAGACGTGTGTCTGCGTGGAGGCCGCGGCTCCGGCGCTCACCCTTTGACCAGCTCCACGACGATGAAGTCGCTGCCGTCGCCGCTATTGAAGAGCAGCAGGCCGTCGGACGTGGTCGTCTTGAACTGGAAGAAGAGGTGCATGGAGGCGTAGGCCTGCAAGGTGGCCAGTGCCAGGTAGCTCGCCTTGTTGCGGAAGGTCACGGGGTCGGCGATGATGTGGCGCATGCCGAAGCGGGCGTTGAGCTCGCAGTAGGAGATGTCCCCGTTCTTGCACTGGTCCAAGTAGGGCACGCCGTTGAAGGACAGCCCCTGGAGGTGCCCGATGAAGTTGGAGGGCACCACCGAGATGAAGCGCCGCTCCGTCATGATGCCCGTCTCTATGTTGTGGAACTCAAGCTGCGTGTGGGCGCCGGTCATTTGGCCTGCAGGGTGAGAGGGTGACCCGTCCAGGTGAATCTGACAGGGCCACAGGAAGCTTCTTTTCCCATGATTCATTGACACTCAGAACATTGGGGGCACGGGTGGTTAAGCACAGCCCTTTCCACCACGAGGTTGAAGGATGGGTCGAGTTACTTAACCCGAAGGCGTAGCTTTATGTTGCCCTCTGTCACTTTACGCACAAATGATGCAAATGATAATGAAAGTTACGCGATAAGCAAACTAAACACGTTGCACTCTGTGTTTGAGCACAAGTCTACTTGTTGAGGACCTTCCCTGCCGTGTCCCAGCAGCCCCAGGCGCGGCACAAAAGTGCTGCTGGGAAGAGAACAGCGCTGCCCTCCCCACCTTCCACGGTCACGTTGTCCACCGAGAGCTGCAGGCTCTTCCCACGGCGGACCACCTTCACTGAGTGCCACTCGTTGTCGTTCAGCTTCTGTCCTGCGAAGAGCGTCTCCGGTCCTTTGCCTGCGAGAGGGAGACAGGGGTCAGCAGCCCCCTCGCGTCCAGAGCACCACGCGTGTGGTCAGGCTGCTCGCACCGTGGGAGGTGTCCACACAGGGGCCAGCATGCGTCTGCCTGTTCTACTGCATTTGTACACACACTCACACACACGCGCACACACACACACACACACACACACACACACACACACACACACACACACTTGGACTGCAGTGAATATAAATTGCAGCAGAGACAGACTAATGAACACCCACACACCCAGGCATTTATGTGGTCTCTGTCTCAGACACAAGGACACACACCCACCAATGTGGAAACACACACACACACACACACACACACACACACACACACACACACACACACACACGCACACACCACCCTGTTAAATCTATATCTTTTCCTGCATTATCAGCATTATCTCACCTGAATATTCTGTGCTGCACTGTCATCACTGACCTAGAGACCCCCGCTGTGGTTTCTTCATCCTGATGACCTTCAGACAAACCTGTGGATCAGGCGATCCGCTCCGCACAGCTCTCCCTCTAGCGCCTAATGGCCGCCACCCACAGAGAGCACCAACCTCGGTGCCTTCGTCTCCCTCTACACGTCAACTGCTAGTTCCCCCGATGGGGGCGTGAGGCCGGCTATTTGGCTGCAACTGATTGTGTTGAATTTATATGAGTGAACGGGAAAGCAGTGTTTGCACGGTCTGCTTGACCCAGATGGATCCTGCTGTCTACACTTTTCCCCAGGCCTTGCTTTAATTCTACACGGTGGCCGGTGAGAAACAAGTACACGATGCAGGACCCCCGACTCGATGTGAGCGACGCATTCCTTCATTTTCCTTAACCGTGCTCCTGCTGACCTAAACAATACCACAGAAAGGTATGGAAACGGGCTGCTGAAGATGCAGATGCCAGGAAACAAACACCCACAGTCACCTTCTAACACACCAGAAGAAGTGCTGTGGCTCTTATTTGTCCTCTGACTACAGACACAAGACCTTGCGGCAATCTCTAGACTGTTGACCATGATCTCAAACATGTCTGAGAGTTACAGCCTGGAAGGCTGTCAAAAATAATGTGAGGAGCGGGACTGAAGAGGACCTGATGTACGAGAATCCCATCTCGCTTCCCAACAAGACCCGCAGCGTCAGAGACGATGGAGCCTCCAGGCACCAGTCCTACTGCGGTTACCGAAACCTGGGGCAGACTAGTGGGATAGCAAAGTGCTACGCAACAACGCCGGCATCCAGGTTCAGGTGTTTCTTCAAAATGAATGTGCTGCAGTTCAGGTTTCATCTCCCAGGGTCCCAGCAGCTAAATTGGGCTCTGGGGAAATCACCAAGGCTGTTTATGAGGGAAAGAGCCAGCAGGAAGGACTCAGGTCCATATGGGGTGACACTATTTGGCTCCCAATCTAGCCGGAGCTTGTGCTGGGACCGAGAAACCCCCGTGGAAGTGGGAGGAGCCAGGAAGCTGTCTGAGGCTTAACATCTATTTAGAAAGAAGCCAGCAGAGGAGAGCCGAGCCTCCGAACATCTCCACAGCCCCACAGTGTGAGTCACGGCTCCTGCTGTCAAAGCTTTAGAGTAGCTGAAGCCTGTTTTAGGATTTGAGTCTCTGAAAAGGATTTTCTATCTATTTCAAATTCCCAATATAATAAGAGATGTATATTAATACCCGGATCGGTACCCGAGTCCAGGATCCGGGCACAATGGGTGCCATCTCATTCTCAACAGAACCACAGGAGAGAAATACTGGGAAGTGGGTGTGAGTGAGACACTAGGTGGGAGCACTGCGCCTGGCATCTGTGTTCTCGGTCTTTGCCTCGTGTGGCCCGGGTTCAAACGCAGTTTACGCTCCGTCATTCCGGTCACTTCTGTTGAGTCACTAAGTCCCTCAGTAACAGTTCATTACAGTAACAGCCATTACAGTCACTACACTTTACTCTTCTGTCTATTTTATGTTGTTTTAATTTCTTAATTTTAAATTTGTCTAATGTTTGTTGCTTTTACTACTTATAATAAAGAAAGAAATGTAATTTATGATTTAGAGTGTTGGGGATATTTGGGGGAAATTAACTGGTGTTTCTCAGAAGAACCAGGAACAAATCAGAATTTTCCTCAGAACAAATATGGGAAATAGATTCCCGACATTCAAAGTTCCAGCCATTTCTAGGAACCGATTACACTTCGATACCGGGGTCTAGGTATATAAGGTTAAATATTTACCTTTATTTCCTCCATATGATGCCACTTATGTGTCCACATCATCAAAATACCCTCCTTCTCAAACTATGACCTTATCTGGAGCCTTGGAAACAAAACCAAATAAGCTGCACACACACACATATTCTTCAGTTCCGCCCAGCAGTTTCTCCGTGGTATAAAAAAATGATGTTTGCGTACGCATTTGTGTCATTTGGATCATGTAATTTAGCTGTCTAAGTAAATCTGTCCTAGAGGTGATTAAAGATTCAGGGCACAAATGCACAAACAAAAATATTATCTCAGCTGGAAAGAAATGTCTGTAATTTTAGTCAGATCACATTATTTGCCATTTGGCTCCTTTGGATTTGCTGTTCTGTACCGGCATTAAAAAGGTCCAATTAGACTCAAACCGCTGGAATAATGGGACAGCAGTGGGGTGAGTTTAGTGTTGGTTATGGAATTAAATCCGACCACGTACGCCGAAACATTTATAAAAACACTAAACAGCTCGACCATCCAGCCTTTGTTTACGTGACTATTTCTGAAAGCTGTAAGGAATTAATGTTTCTAACTCTGCTCACTCTCTTTATTGGACAGAAGGGTATATGCAGCAGATGTCAATATTTACCTTTTATGCACAGTAAATGCTGTATGTAGTGCTATAGTGGCTCATATCGACAATACAGAGAGTGAACAGTAAAACACGGTAAACCTCCAGCGATTGAATGAAAGAGCAAAGAAAAACAAAGCGGTACGACCAGACGTGCAGCGCAGCCTGTGAGGGTGTGTTGCTCCATGTTGTGTGAGGGTTGAGCCTCCCAGGTGCCTAAATACACACACACACACACACACACACACAGGAAAAACAGCAGAGCGGCACAGAAATGCAGATGTGTGGATATTCATGTTGACAGACAGGGAACCCGAGACAGAATCAGAGCAGCGGAAACTGAAGCGAGTGTATAGTGTGTGTGTGTGTGTGTGTGTGTGTGTGTGTGTGCACGCTGCCTGACCTCAGCTCACTCCTGCAGGTCCCCAATAAGTTCACAAATATCCCTGACAGGATTTTTGCCTCTGTTAAACAAACTTACCGGGTTACTAATCCAGGAGGAAACTCGGTGAACTCTGACCTCCTGCGGCGTTGCCGTGATGCCGGTGATTCTGCGCACACGTGACGGCACCACCCTGCTGCCGCAGAAACCGCACGGCCAGTGAGGTCCAATAAGATCAAGAACCAAAACCGGGAGACCCCCAGCAGGCCCAGCAGCCCCACTGTTTCTCACACGCAGCGCAGAGCACAGGGGGTGTTAGAGAACAGTACAGAGTGCCGTGTTTGGGGGTCTCACCGCAGTAGCTACGCTACACACCCCCCCAAAGCACAAGAAACCATGGTAGTTGCAGGGGTCAAATGGTAACATGGCTATTCCTTGGCAAGTGAAGAGTAATAGTGCTGCTTGCTGAGTCTCTGCTGTGTGTGTGTGTGTGTGTGTGTGTGTGTGTGTGCACGCATGTGCTTGTTTTCTCAGAAATATGTCATTGTTCTATCTTTCCTCCACAAAGGAGTCCATCGCTGGCATAACTGACGCAGATTCCTGGCTCCCGACCGACTGTTCCTGCATGTGCCTTTCCTTCCAGAACTCTCTAATCTGGGTGATTTCTCATCTTTTTTTAAGCTTCTCACACCCGATCCCAGCGTAACCTCCACAGCATTACAAATTGCACCCTCCAAAGCAACATGCAGGAGGGGGTCTCGAAAGTTTTTTTCACACACTGAGTTTCCGATGGTGCTGCAGATTCAGCAGTCGCAGCTCCTCGCAGCTGGGGGGGGGGGGGGGGGGGCGCAAACCAGGCCATCCGTTTGACCCGGGACCCATTTTGAGCCATCTGGCCTCTGCTTGGTACCAGTGGTCCGTGGAGCCTGGTGGCAGCGCAAGGCTAAGCGCTGCCCGCAGCCGCGTTCCGCCACGGCGCGTCGTCACACTCTCCGCGCGGCGACACGAACAGATGGGTGTTTTTCAAGGTTTCGTCATACCAGGCCGCCGCCAAAAGCATCGCATCCCGGCACCGCTAGCGCACCAGACGAACGCGAGGCGACGTCCGAACGCGGCCGCCCTGCCCTCACGAGATCCATCCTCCTCCAGGCTTCTCATCAGCTCCTTCTTTCCTCACCTCCTTCCCAGCCAAGTGCTGTCAGAGGTTAATGGCCCTGGGCTGGAAGCCGGCCGTCAGGGGGCCTCTCCTGCCCTCACGGCGGGGGTGCGAGAGGCTGCGGAGAGTGTCGACTACGAGAGCCCGAAACCACGAGACTAACATGACTTATCTGGCAACAAAAACGGCTTTAATGCGACGCAGCTGTTGGAAAAGGATATAGAAAAATGGGGAAAAAAAACCAAGGAGCCGCATGAAGAAACTGGGATATGGGATAATCTAGAATTAGCAAATTCCTCCATGGCAGCCATGGCAACGTCTTATTAATAGACATGTACACTCATTCCTTATCAAACGCAGGACAAAAATATAATGACAAGCAACGTCGTGAATGATTTATTAAATTCTGCGCGTGATATTAAGTCATCTTTCTTTAATCTTTATATTAAATACGCTTTGAAAATGTTGAATGTGTTTGAAAATTGTAACGGAATAATGGTGCGGGGCATATAAATTATTTAATTTACGTTATTCCATCCCGACTGTGCAAGTCACGCGGGTTCGGGGGTGGGGGGGGGGCAAACTGGAGCGGAGACCAGAGCAAACGCTCCAGTGTGGGAACGAAGGAGAGAGGCGACGAAGGTGAGTTTGTACGTCCGCTTGGCCCGGACACGACATTTCAACATCCCCTCGCCGGGGGTCACGCCTCATCCTGACTGCGCCGACGTGGGGACAAACGGAGACACCCGGTGTCCTGACCCTCAACCGCGCAGCCCGTCTGCTTCTCTCTGAGACCCTGTTCACCCCAGCGTCCCCCCCCGGTACAAAAAAACACCGTTCGGTGCGCAAAACCAACACAAAGGCTCCGTTTGGCACGTGGGCGCAATGCGGAGCACGTCTAACTCTCCCCCGAACCGGAGAGCAGCAGAAAAACGCTGCGGACACGGGATGCAACTCGCTCGTGTAAAGACACAGAGGTAAATCAGGTTAAGGGTGGTTATTAAAGTTATTTTATAGCACAGCGATACATATCTAAGCTTTTCGGCTATTTATAATTAAAGAGCCGAGGAAATTAGAGCAGCGATATTACAGCTTTTCGACACGATTAGGATCGAGCCGACTTGATGCCGATCCTTTTCTTTCTCGTGTGGTATCGCGTTTGCTATCAGCCCCTATCTGGGTATCTCGCCAAGCCGTGGTGGGAAGGGGGGGGTTCAGGCCTTTAATCGCTCGAGGGAAGTTCCCTCTGTGGCCTGTTTTCTTCTCCTATTTTATTATTACTATTATTTTTGTTTGCGGGGATGACCGACTCGCACCGGTGAAGCTGAAAAACCCAAGCAGGGACACCTTTGTCACGTGCCGGGTGACATTTCCTCCGTTCCATCGCCAGCCTCGCCGCAGGACCACCACATCTTAATAGCAGGGGGGAGGGCGGCCCCAGTGGGGTCAGGCCTACACACGGCTCCTCGTGTGAGCCGCTTGCCTTAAGTGACAAAACCGCAACGACAGAGTCGATAACAGTGGGAACCCGGAACGCCGCCCCATCAGCTGGTGGAAGGTGCTGTGGTCACACCTCACAAACCCCCCAACCCCCCTTCCCACACAAAACATTGTGGGATCAGACTCCCGGGTCACCCTTGCAAGCAACCTGGCAGATTTTGACACACCTGGGCTCACCACCAACCCCCCCCGCATAGACCCCCCCATGAGGCGTCGCTTCTCCCGCTCCTCACCTTCTGGCAGCAGCTGTTACACACCTGCATTACAGTTTGGCACTTTGAACAATGAGACATCTGTTCTTCTGATGACAGTTTCTGCTTGTCAGAGGCATGAAATTTTGTCCAAATTATCGAAAAGCTTTTTAATAAAGAGCTACAAGGGGAATACTGAACAGTACATTAAAGTCAATAAACCCCCCCGAACAACAAATGCTTATGAAACCGGGTGTGATTTTTTTTTGTTTCATAAATGGTCCAAAGCGAATTTAACTTATTTTAATTTAACTGCCAGATAAGTTATTGACTCACTTCATCAATATGATGTTAGCATTTCTCTTATGAAAAGGGATGAACGAGTGTGTGTGTGAGTGTGTGTGTGTGTGTGTGTGTGTGAATGTCTCCACCGCTCAACCAATACATCACAGCCCCGACTGCAAATGTAATAAAACCGATAATATTATGCATTTTTGCTGCAGCTAATCCACTTCACAGCTACGAAGGTGTTTCACATCATTTCTGCGTCGCATAATTTTATAATGTTTGTGTTATAAACCAAGGTAAATATGGCAAAAAATTCATACGACAATGTGACTCAGGTGCTGCTCATGTTCCTGTGTATTTATTCCCTATAATTATCATATTATTTTAGTAATATTACCGTCTGAGGGCGTTTGAAAAAGATGACTGTGACACATTTTTGACTCAAAAAATATAGCACATGAAACCAACGTAAATCAGTGTTTAAAACCAAAAATGCATGAAAAAAATCACGTGAGAGAAGCCTGAGTGAGAGCATCTGTGGACGTGTGTGTGTGTGTGTGTGTGTGTGTGTGTGTGTGTGTGTGTGTGTGTGTGTGTGTGTGTGTGTGTCCCACAGCCTTGGTGAACATCAGCCCCGCGGAGACACAGCAGCGATGCCATCAAAAGGTCCCAGCAGGAGAGACAAGTCCATGACAAATAAAAAACCTACAACAATCACCGATTCTCCATTTTATGTACAAACTAACAACCCAACCGGTCCTTATTAAGAACCTTTATAACTCATGCAGCCCGGATTTTCTTTCCAAAGTAAAGCACCGTGTTTGCTGTCGAGTTCTGAGCTCAACATTCAGCTCCACTGTGTTCTGCAACATGTGACCGGGGTCCGGTCCCCTCGGTTGTCACCTGTTTAGCTTTGAGGTCAAGTGTCCCGTGTAATTCCCATGATGCTCCTCTGAGGGTCAGGCCTCCAGTAAAACGGCCGAAGGACCTGGTGGCTGTGGCCATCTTTCGTTCAGCTCCACCGCCACTGCCGACCGGTGAAAAGTCAGAGTCCCGCCCCCACAACCTTCTGGCACCTTCCCCTACCTTAGTTTCATATTGTCCACTGTTACCTGGTTAGGTCACATCTATGGTTTCTCACATCTTGTTGGACAACCGGCGTGCTGCTATTTCTGCAGCAAAGGATTCAAATTTCACACCCTGAGGGCGGGGGGCACGACCCCCCTCACCTCGGTATTTGAGTAAGAATGTGAGCGGCAGTCAATAATGAGCCTGGCAGTCGGCGTACTGGTCCTCACAGGGGGGTCTCCGCAGTCACTGGTCTCTCTGCTGTGTTTGAGCGGCGGTCAGGAGGCCCAAGGACAACGGCCAGGATGTGGTCATAAACGTGCAGGCCAGCGCCCCCGGTGGCTAAAGACTGAAGGGCGGTGTTAAAAAGCCACTTCTGAGCTCAGCGGGGTTTTTTCTCACAGCTTCTGCCATGTGACCTCCCACTATGCTGGGCCGGACACGACCCCCACTTACTGGGCCCCCTGGACCCGTGTCCTACAGTCAGAGTCCCCAGAAGCCCTTCAGCCTGCTATTTGGTCAGTTAAATATTGCAAACAAAGCACGTGCCCAACAAACAGTGCAGGGCGAGTATCCAAATGATACAATAATAATACAATTTTTGCAGTTTGAAACTTGCACGTTCTGGACTCATTTCTTTAAACTTTGGACCCCATGACCGGCCATCTGAGGACAGCGCTGGGCCTCAGAGGTCAACACGCGTTCAAAAGAACGACCGGGGAGGGCCGAGCGTCAGGTGACGGAACGCAAGCGCCTACATCTCGAGGAATCGTAGCGAAAGAACAGGTATTCGCATTTATATGGCGTCCCGGACGGGAACCGTTTCTTAGCCTACTGCCGAATGATTCCAGGACGGGGTCCCGACCACCGGGGTTAAACGGTTGCCGATAACAGATAGATGGGTACAAAAATATATGCGGTGATTTTTGCTTCAACTTATACCAAAATATCAAACGTACCAAAACTGCTGTCCCAGCTATTATTTTCAGGAGCCTCCCGACAACTCCCCCCTCTCCCACCCCAGTGCAGGACAGTACTAACAGCCCAGCGAAGATCACGAGTTTGTAGGGTAACACTGTGACTCTCAGACACACTGAATTTTACCCACCGCACACCGGCGACAGGCTGCTGGCTCGCGGCCGACCTGCTCTGAGAGTTACAGTCGGCTGGGGATCGATGGCGGCGACTAAGGATCCGCCGTTTGACAGCAAAAGCAAATTATGTGCGTTTGGATTTTACTCTAATGATGAGAAACAACAGCGGGGTTTAAACACGAGAGCCGCGGCCTAAGCGAAGATCAAAGTAAGTGCAGAGATTTACGAGTTTATAGTGGGCTGAGCTGTTAAAGTCAGGTTTCGTGCATACGTGTGTGTGTACGCGCATGTGTACCTCGCCATTTTGTACGTATATTTTGTATTTATTACTTATCTGTTTATCTATACTAATTTATACTGCTGCACTTTTTACCCTTTCACCTTAATTTCTCCACATTGTTCTATCTTTCCTTTATCATTATTTGAATTTTTTTGCCATCCTCTCAACCCACCCCCATCTGGTGCTAGACTTTGTAGAACAGGTCTACAAGGGCGCCTGACAATAAACAATTCTTGATCACTGATGTTTTATAAATAACCAAAGAGATATTTTCTCCCAGATTAGCACACGTGCAAGATGCAGCCCGGACTTTTGCAGCAGCTCTTCTACTAAGACCACCGAAGAGGGGTTTTTCACAGTGAGGCCTGACAGTTTGACTAATAAGCGTAGAAAAGTGTAGGATTCGGGACTGATGAGGGACTCATTCCTATCTTTGCCCTCAGGCCTCCAAACCATTAAATCCACCCCTACGTATGATGAGGGGTTCAGACACCTCCTGTAACTGGCCAGGCTGGGAAATCTGCTTTGCTGTCACTTGCTTATGTGAAGACACTACATTATTCTGCACTGAATTATGGGACATGCAGCACAAACCTGTACATCAGACCCCTAAAATCTACGAGGCTCCGTCTCACACACACACCCACAGCCTGTGCTGCTGGACCACCAGTCCAGGGCCTGTGTGCCACACACCTTATTCCATGGTGCCATCTAGTGGACATTTTATTTATAACAAAACAAGACTTTAAAATGGAATAACTAATTATTATTAAACTATTATGTCGTGAACCTGAAATCCCAGGAATATATTGCACTAAAAGTACTTTTGTTTTTTTCATCTCACTCCTAGGATGAAGGCTAGTAAATAATTCTCCACTTATCCAAAGGACGACACTAAAGGCACACACACACACACACGCACACACACACACACACACACACACACACACACACACACACACGCACACACACACACACACACACAGAGGTCCTTTACATCTGTGAGGCTAAACTTACCTTACACAGCAGTGAACGTAGATTTGAGGAAAAAAACATCAACTATTTCTGCATACAATTCTTACCCCCATAAAAATGCTATTAAGATGCTTAACTGATATTCAGGCAGATGCCTCAAAATTAGGGATCCATCAAAGTAAATGGCTACATTTGGCTAAAAAGCATCAAAAATGCTGACAAAGCAGAGAAATATATATTTGGCAGTATATATATAACAATTTCTTAATGGTTTCACTGTTTTTCCAGGAAGTACTTTTTTCCTGAGCATCGCAGCTCACACAGCAGCTCAGAACAACGGCTGCTGGCACTAAAGCTGCAGCAAACCTGGCGCTGAGGACTGACCCTGCGCCGAGGGGTCGTGGAGATGGGGGAACGCAGATGCAGGAGGGAGACAAACAGACGGATGAAGGAAGGAGGAGCAGAAGAAGAAGGCAGTTGAGGAAGAAGAAGAAGGCGAGAGTGGCGGATAAGGGGGCGGGGGGGGGGAATGCAGTTCTGAGCAGGGAGAAGAAGATCAAGAAGGTGGTGTAAAGCTGAGATGNGGGGGGGGGGGGGGGGGGGGGGGGGGGGGGGGGGGATGCAGTTCTGAGCAGGGAGAAGAAGATCAAGAAGGTGGTGTAAAGCTGAGATGATAGACTCGACGGGAAACGCAAAGGGACGGGTGAGGGTGAACAATGTGTGTACAGCGTCAATATCTCTGTACGTGTGTTTAAACTTCTCCGGAAGAACAGGAGGGACACAGGTAGTAAAGAGACAGCTGGTAGGTAAAGTGTTTTGAAAGCATAAGAACAACTTACTGAGGTTACAGTCTATCCTGATACAATCTGGTGGAAGAGAGAGCAAGATGGTGAGATCAAATCGAAAGAGGAGCAGAAAGGAGAAGAAAAGGAAAAAAAAAAAGATTTTACATTTTACATCCTTCAAGGTACATTCTGCAGACAACCAGGCATTGTGCTGAGCCCACCATCCGGGGACAAGCTGTGAGTCAGATCCACCTTATTCCTGCTCTCAGCCCTGAACTCCACCCCCCCACCCCCCCAGACCCCCAAAGGGCCAGAAAGCAAACCACTCCTGTGCGCCGCCCCCCGGGGGATAAACTGCTAGACTTAAAGGTTTTCATGGCGCCGGTGTGCGACTCTCAGGAGGTCGGGCTGCCGTAAGACAGCACACATCACATGGGTCACACGTGTGCTCTGTTCTGCCCTAAAAGTCATGTGGCGGGGGGGGTCTGACTACCCAGCAAGCTATAGGCCTCCTACCCCGCACGCATGCAGCATGTGAGGCCGTAAAGTCACGCTTGGGGGCACCATGGGAGCGGTTTGCCTTCGGTCTTTGGGAGGCACCGACAGTGACAAGCACTCAGGATAAGGTGGTCTGCACGCCCCGCCCAGCCGGCGACACCCCGCTCTGCTATCGCGCCTCCTGGGACAAACGTGAGCGGCGACACAAGACGTCAAGCCGTGGTTCCCTTGAACCTGCGGCGATAGAGCGATGAACGTGTGTGATAAAAAGGACATCCTGCGCAGCCGTGTTCAGCGCCAGCCGTGGGACGACACACGGACCCCCGGCTGGAAAACAGGAAATCACAGCCTTCCGCTGGGGAACTTTTATGGAAAACATGATACAGCTGTTTGAGATTCACTACTGCAAGGATCCAAGGAGGTTAGAAGATTCCTTCCAGTTGTAGTTTACACTCTAAAAGGTGCATCCAGAAGACACTAAACTATTCCCTCTGTCCCTGGATGCTGTCCCTGCGGCTGCGGGGGGTGGTACCTCCAGGAGCGCCGGCTGAGGCTGAGGCGTGTTCTCAAGCTGTCAACCGCTACAGAATAGTGGACACAAACAGCCAGGGACCGGGCTAACCGCACCAGGGGCCGACGGGGGGGCCGCCGCACCTCTGCCACCCTGCGGACCTGGTGGTTTCTGCGTGAGGTCGGCACCTGTCTTCTGAGGGCTCTGGGGTTTCCAGGACGCGGGATTTGGGTTGTGACTCAGCTGGCAGAGGTGGCGATGACCACGTCCCCTGTGGGTGACGTATGCTGAGCGTTGGCATCGGCGCTACGAGTGGGTGTGAGGGATTTGTCTACATCAGATCTCTACACTTCACCGCTGTGTGTTGATCTGCAGCAGTTGTGGGTTCTTAGCCACTCTCAAAGGCTGCTGGGAGACAGTGGACCCCTTCACATCACACGCTACAACCCAGTGCCGAATCTAAGAAAGCTACGTGTATAGGAGATTCCAGAAAGAGCTTTAACCACTTTCTGTCCTCATCCCAGTGGAGACCCAGGTCATGAGGACACGGCACATGGGTAGACAGGGCAGGGAGGGGGTCTGATCTCAGTGAGCCGGTCTCTCTGGCTGTTTGCTCCAAGGGCCGCAGATATACAGGCCATTGAAGGGATGAAAAGTTCCATCTTCTGAGCCGCCGTGGCTGAGTGAGGAGAGAGAACGAGAGAGCGAGGGGGGGGGGGCAGAATGACAGAGAGAGATAGAGGTGGGGGGGGGCAGGGAGAGAGAGAAATAGCGGGAGCGACACAGAGAGAGACCAAAAGGAAGAGCAAAAGAGAGAGGGGGAGAGAGAGAGTGACAGAGAGAGGGAGAGAAAGAGACAGAGTGACAGTGACAGAGTCCGAAGTAGAGAGAGAATGACAGAGTGACAGAGAGAGATAGAGGCAGAGAGAGAGAGAGAGAGACCGTGACAGAGAGAGGGAGAGAGAGAAAGAAAGAGAGGGTGACAGGGTGACAGAGAGGGGAGGGCAGGGAGAGAGTGAAATAGAGAGAGCGACACAGAGACCAAAAGAAAGAGCGACAGCGAAAGGGAGAGAGAAAAAGAGAGACAGAGTGACAGAGACAGAGACCAAAGTAGAGAGAGTGACAGAGTGACAGAGAGAGAGACAGAGGTAGAAAGGGAGAGAGATAGAGGCAGAGAGAGAGCGTGACAGAGAGAGGGAGAGAGAAAGAGAGAGAGGGTGACAGAGTGACAGAGAGAGAGACAGAGGTAGAGAGAGTGACAGAGTGACAGAGAGAGAGACAGAGGTAGAAAGGGAGAGAGATAGAGGCAGAGAGAGAGCGTGACAGAGAGAGGGAGAGAGAAAGAGAGAGAGGGTGACAGAGTGACAGAGAGAGGTCAAGAGCGATGTGATGATGACCTGCTGTGGACCAACAGGGGGTGACACTGTTTCCTGTGTCCATGTGTTTGGCCACACCCACAGGCGCCAAGTGAAACCCCACCCACTTTTCTCCAGAGCCCCTCCTCTGCACTCCTTTCAAAAGATGGAACATAAAGGGGCGGGGCTGCCACGGGGCACCCATGTCTGACAGACACGCCAGCGCAGTGCCGGCAGGCTGGGACCCTCAGAGCAAGCGCTGCTCAAGGACTCAAACCCCTACCCGCCTGTGAGGGTCCCGCTGGCGTCATTCTGCTCTCTACTGATTTTCTCACAGGGCACAAACGTGTAAATATTTTCTCGGTGCTGCCAGAAATATTAAATTATATTGTATTATTACTGTTAAATATTATTCTAATTTCATGTAAAAGTGCAGTCAGGTCAAGTGCCAAAACGCTTCCAGATTCCCCCCTTCGCCCCCTGCCTGACATGGCACCCCGCAGCCTCGCACCCCTTTATCTTTTTGTCGCGGGCGGGTGGGCGGGACAGGGAAGGAGGCTGCTGGGGGGGACTGGGGAGAAAAGGGGGCGGGGTTTAACACACGGCGTGGTGGCGCTGGGTGGGCAGGCGGGCGCCAAACCCCGGTACCTAGGTTGACGGTGAGTTTGACCCTGCCGCCGTCCAGCTCCAGCCGCAGCGTGTCGGCCGACTCTTTCGACGTGGTGGCCATGAGGAGGCCGTAGGCCCTCTGGGACATGAAGCGCAGGGCCACGTCCTCGGCCTCCATGTGCATCGCCGCCGGCATGATGATCTTCAGGTACATGCTGCCGTCATAGCTCAGCACCGTGGCCTCTGCAGGCGACATGGCGGGGGGGCTGTGAGTGCAGACCACCATGGCCCCCTGTGGACAGTCTGGGCTGAGGAGTCCAGGAGCGCCGGTAGGGACAAGCAGCTTCGTGACTTTATGCTTAAACTATCTGCATTCACTGTAAAAGTGCAGTAAAAATCACTCACTCCGGCACCTCCAACACCTCCCATCCTTCTAAGCCATTTACAAGCTTGACATTTAGGGTTTTTATTCGTGTTTGTGGTCATTTTCGGCGGTAGAATATGTACGACAAAAAAAACTGACAGTTCATTTATCCTTTAGAGAATAATGTATCGTGTGCATTTTAAATTTTCTTTCTTTTTTTGCTTTTTTTGTGTTTTAGAAATTAGCTAGTCCGCAATACCACCGAGTAACTACAGGTGGCAGCAGAGGACAGAAGATGAATGGAATAAAACCGGTCCATCAGACATGAGGACGGCTCCTCAGAAGCCGGCGACTCTTCGGTTCTACAAAACAACATGTTTTGATAGTTCATGTGAGGAGTTCTATTCTTCAGAGCCCGACAGGCCTGGTGGCAAAAAAAAAAAAACCCGTTTCTGTGGCGGAACATTTCCCGTCGTCTGCGATCTCAACCAAAATATCATTAACCGCAGAACCAATCACCCATAAATTATCATCAAAGTGCATTTTACTGAGTCGGTGAGGATGATTAATCCTCCCTTTTCCAAACAAGTGCAAAGACTGACGGCAACTGATTGCAAAAATCAACCGTTTCCATGGCGACCGCACACCTTCCGCACCTGGAGCTCAGGCACCGCGGCGCAGGGCTGTCACGCGCGTTGCCACGTAAACACCCGCAGGCGTGTAAAGATGGGCGGAGGGGGTCAAGTGAGCCTAATGTCATCCCCAATATTTATGCATCTTCCCGTTGACGGTTATCATACGTGAACATGATCGTTTTTTTGACCCCCCTCAGTACTTTCCCCTGCTGTCCACCTCCGATCTCCGCTACCAGAAATCCCAAAAAAGCAGTGTTAAAAGGGTCGACTTTTTCTCTTCTCTTTACATAATTGCAATTGTATAAATGAGTATTTTTATTTTGCAACTTATTTGCTCCCCCTAATATTTGTGCATTTTTTTTTCCATTCAAAAACTTACAACTGTGACTCCCTGTTCTGTTACAAAATCACCATTTCATTTTTGGCCAGCAGGCGGCGCAGTAGTTTGATT
>UFQX01000464.1:357161-371640 GCA_900497675.1 Arapaima gigas | reverse complement strand
ATTCCCCCCCCCCCCCCACCTCCACTCCTGCTGTAGTACCTCAGAGCGCAGTTCTTACCCCGGTAAAAATGGCCAGGCAGCTCAACACACAAATTGCCGGTTGTTTCAATCTGAGCTTAAAAAGTGTTTCTTCGAACCATTTATGGTGCGTCGATGTGGAAACTGCGGCGGCGAGATGATCCGGACCGATTCAGAGTCGCTTCTCGCTCGAAGCTTTTATCCAAGACCCCGTTTCTATAACAACCGCTGTTTCTATAACAACCCCCCCCCCCCCAAACCAGCCACGATCGCCCGTACCTACCTGTCTCGCAGTTGTAGCCGAGGTAGCCGGTGCCGGTGCAGTCGCAGATGTAGCGGTTCCAGCCCTCGCGGCAATGCCCGCCGTTGGCACAGGGGGCGCTGCTGCACTTGCGCTGGAACTCGCGGGTGCAGAAGCTGCTGACGCCCGGCGCGCTCTGCACCTCGGCCAACCGCCGCACGTCGCGGCTTTTGCCGTCGATGAAGAGGTCGCGTATGCAGCCCACGTAGCCGTAGTTGAGGAGCGCCGTCCACACCCCTGGCGGCAGGATGAGGTCCGAGCGCATCTCCGGCAGCCCCCCCAGGAACATGTCGCTGTCCAGGTCGAGGATCTCGCTGCCCTCGTTGGAGAAGAAGGGGGTGCTGCGGCTGTTCACCGAAATGGAGCCTGCGGAAGGGGGAGGGTTGGACAAGTCAGCGTCCCTGAGGTGCAGGAGCGTGACATCAGCGGGGTTCGCCCAGGGAGGGCCCTTCAGAGCAGCGTGTAGCAGTGACACAGTAACACCCGGAGGAAGGGGGTCCAACACCCTGTAAGGGCTGAATACTCCAGACTTCTAATTTCTCGTTTATTTAAATGCACCGCTTTGCCTTTGTCCTCCTTGTCCACTCGCCGCATCGCGGCACATTTGAGGATTTAGCGCTTTGAGGGCTATTAACCGTTTTCCAATTTTATTCAAACTAATCGCCGCAAGACGGGTGAAACCAGGTGGTTGGTGGGAGAAATAAATAGATAAGAGAACGGCAGTAAACAGGTAAGTACAGTCTTCCCTCGATAATCGCACAGGTTAGGGGCACAAGACCCCCGCGAATGCAGAAAACCACAAATAAGTCCAGGCTCCCCTGTAGCTATAATAAATTTCTGTATGTACAGTACTGTGCAAAAGTCTTAGGCACCTGTGGGAAAAACGCTATAAAGTGAGGATGGTTCCAAAAATAACGCCATGAATACTTATTAACCAATAAACCTTCTAAAAAGTGCAGTAGACAAAAAAACCTCAGTCAGATCGATATTTGGTGGGACCACCCTTTGCCTTTAAAACAGCATCAGTTCTCTTATGCAAACTTGCATGCAGTTTAAGGTAGAGGTTGGTAGGTTCTTCCAAACATTTTGAGGAACTGGCCACAGTTCTTCTGCATGTCCTCCCAGACTGACTGGATCATGTTGAGATCAGGGCTCTGTGGGGACCAGACCGTCTGTTGCAGGATTCCTTCTTTTTGCCCAAGATAGTTGTGTATGACTGAGATTGGGTGTTTGAGGTCATTCTCAGGCTGCACAATGAATTTGGGAGCAACCAGAAACCTCCCTGATGGTAGATAAGAATCTACCTGCACTTCTCAACACACATTCAAGTTGCACGTCTAACACTTTTGCACAGTACTGTATATGTGGTATTAGATGATAAAAGTGATTAATAATACATATATTTTATGCATTTAGTAAAAATATTCCCATTTAATTATCGATGGCAAACCCGCGAATATCGAGGGATGACTGTAGATACAGAAATAAGAGCCTGATGACACTGGGCATCATTCCGGGCCATTTGGGTCAAAGTGGAATTTTTACCCCCCGTGAAAAAAAGGAATAAGTACAAATCCACCACCCGGTTTCCCAATGTTCGTCCGTTTCCAAGAAGGAAGTAGGACCGGATACCAGGGGAGGCGTCTCGCTCCTGCAGCTGCTGCCTGATGTCACAGGGATGTAAGCGTGCGAGGCGGCGCGCGTGGGAGTGGGCGGGTGATGATGACGGCGATTTTGACAAGTGAGGGTACTTTTATGTAGGAAGTGCGTGATATGAATTATTGCAGCTGCACATCTGTTCGCCGCGCGTTTCCCCGCGTGTTTCGGGTGATCTGTGTGCGAAGAGCAGCTCGCCGGCGGCTGGCGCTTTAGTGCGGGAGCCGCCAGGCGGAGGAGGCGAAGCGCAAGCGCCTCGCTTGGCTTCCCCACTTAATTTAAAAAGTCTTCTTAATTGTCAATTAAAATGTAGTTACAGCGGGGGGCCGGCGGGACACGCAGCCGCTTTCCCACACGGCGTCGACTTGTGCGAGGGGAGCGCTGGCGTATCGAAGGAGATGCCACCCCAGTCTCTCTCACACACACACACACACACACACACACACACACACACACACACAGAGTAGTCTGTCCATCGATTTCGATGGCAGCCGCCGTCATTGACGTCACTCTAGTGAGGATGAGGCCTGGGGGTTGGTGATGGTGGAGGTGTCACTTGTTGATGTTGTTGTAGAGAAGTTGCTACGCTGGATGTGGGCTTTGAAAGTATTCTAGCAATGTCAGGAAGCTGGGACACACACACACACACACACACAAAACCAGGAATGGCTGAGAGCGGAGCAGGGGCTCAGACGCGGAGGGGGAGCCACGTGCAGCTGGGAGAGTTCAGACAAACGGAAATGAATGTGGAGGCAGAAACAGTAAATGCAGGGATTTATCGGTTTTTACTACCTGTTTTTTTTCCGCTCTTTTAATCCCCCCCTCCCACCCCCAGAGGTGTCAGGACCCCAGGTTCAGGTTCTTGTTGAATCTGTTTGACTCAGATTAACTGAGAGGCCGACGGAGGTGTGTTTCTGAGAGTGTGTGTGATGTCAGCAAGGAGCTTCCCCCTGACAGCGGCGCCTCACCCTTGCGGCCCTCTCTCTGGAAGTCGACGTGGCACCACTCGCCGTCGTTGACCTTCTTGTTGCTGGCCTTCATCTTGATGCTGCCGGAGCCCATGTCCATGAGCAGGTAGAGGAAGCCGTCGAGCAGCTCGATGGCAAAGTAGTCGGCCTTGAGCTGGCGGTCGGGCCGCTGCTCCTTGGGGCCCTGCAGGCGGCCGTGGCTGAAGAGCAGCAGGCCGCTGGGCTCCGTGGTGCGGAAGTCGAAGGAGATGGAGCCCGTCTTCTTGGTGTTCCACCGCGGCAGGGCGATGTAGGACTCGGGGGTCTCGAAGGTGATGGGGTCGAGGGCCGCCACATCCTCGCAGCGGAACACCAGGTCCCCATGCAGGCTGATCTTGGGGTCTCGCTCGATGGCCAGACGGGACAGTTCCAGTTTGAAGTCGTTGTTCTTGTAGACCACCTGCAGACACAGGCGGAGAATTAAAAATCCATCCATTTGTCAATAACCACCTGCACAGCGGAGGGTTGTGGAGGCACAGGGTGTCTCCTGGGTGGGTCTCCAGTCCGTCGCACAAAAAAGTCACAGCAGAACATACCAGAGTAAGAGACGGAAATCAAAGACACGCAGGAAAACGCACGGATCAGGGAGCGACACCCGGAACACGGCAAAGGCGCCGCCCGGGACATCGGTTCAGAAATGGCATCTGTCACAGTCGAAATGTGCATATTTTAAACTGTGGGGGTGGCGAGGCAGGCTGGGGGTGGGGGTGGGGGATCAAGGCAACACGTGCCGCTTCCTCCACGTTACGGGTGTAGATAATGCCGGATCAGAACCCTCCGCTCGGGCCCTTCTGACAGCCTTAAAGAGCGATTAGCAGTTTAATTATAACCATTAAAGCTCGACTTGAGATTAGCCTCTCGCGTCGAGCGTGAACCCGTGATCCGGGTTGCAGGGTCTAGGCCCCCGGGGGTGCGGCGGGCCCACCTTCCCACACAAAGAGCCCCCCCCGGTAACTGAGCCGTTCCCTCCGCGAGGAGGCAGGTCGAGCTAAAACACACCTTCACCCGCCTCCCTGCTGATCGCAACTCGTGGCTGTTTTGACCTATAAGTCGGCTTTTTGGCGAAGAAACGGCAGCCGGACGAGAAGGTGAGGCGATGTTTTGTTGAGAGAATCGACATATAGAGAAGACGCTGTACGGAGCCACGGCATCAAGCAGCTGGAGACGTAAGTGTAATTATGGTTCATGTGCTGCGTAAACACGGTGTTTTGCGGAGGGGCTGGTCCTCCTTAGCAAGCGTCTCTCCTCCGGCGATCTTCCCGATGGCGGTGGGGACGCAGACGCACCTGCACGCGACACGCTGCGATCCGTCGTCGCGCGGCGCCGCCTGGATTGCAGACAAACAGGGCGTTTTCTCCCCTCCCCCGCCTGCCCCCCCCCCCCCCGCCCCCCCCCCCCCCCCCCCCCCCGCGGAGCGCCGCCGTGTCAGGGTTTAATCACGAGGCGAAAAAGAGTAAAACCAGGTTTCGCCATCAGGGTGGCAAAGGTGCTACAGCATGGAATTATGGGAATTAAGGTAGAAATACCGGGGGGAAGGAGGAAGGCCTCCAGGTGGTAAGGAGGGAGCGAAAGAGCAGCGCAAAGGGGAGGAGGGTTGATGGATGCTAGGAGCTGAGGGGCTGCGCACCGACTTCCTCCTCCCGACGCTGCGCGAAACGGCAAGAACGTTCAGCAGGTGGCGCTGTGGTGCCGACACACCAGAGAGGGAAGCAGAGCGCCGTCTTGGACGCCTTAACGCGCACCACCTCCTCGAGCCGAAATGGGGTTTCGAGAACGGCGAGTCGCGACCCCGAAAGCCGTGTCGGACGGAGGGGTCAGAGGAACGCCAGCTCACGATCCGCGCACTTCGCTTTGGAGAGAAGCAGCGTGAATAAACGTTTGTGTAAATATCTGCTTTGCTTTTTGAACAAACCTTATTGCGCTCTTTAAAAGAAGCTGCTCGGAGCTTTTTTATCACAACACAAGCGGTTTGAATAAAAGTTTCACGCTATGATTGCGACAAAGACAAAAAAAAGGCTATTTATCAAGGGAGAAGCGGTAGGGCATTTTTTTTTCTGTTTTCCTCTCAAAAACATTATTAAATTATTAGAATAAAATGCTCCGGCTGGGATTTTTTTTATTGTTAACATTAGTTACGTAGACGGTCCGAGCCCTGGAGGAAAGGATAGTTGGGCCCGAGTACCTCTGCCTCCAATTATTGTTCTAAGTGTGAATTTGTGTTTGGAAACAAAACCCGCGATGTGAAGCACCGTTCCCCTGGTGCTCTGTGGAAACACGCATTACTTGTATGGAAAATAAAATTACACTTTTCTTTAAATCGTCCCACGAGGCCCGTGGTGCACAAAAGAGCAACGGAGGGATTCCAGAAACGGATTAAATCTGAGACAGAATGAAAACAAAATTTCCGTCAAGGAGAAAGAATCGATACAGGTGTGACTTTGCGCCATTCGGGTACTCGGGTGAGTGCGGGCAGTCCGCAGCCTGCACGTCGGCAGCTATGGATGTTCTGCAGAGGGAACGGGTGGCCGGCGAGGAAGGTGGACGTGGTGGTTGGGCCGCAAGCCTCAGAGGACCGTCGTCACAGGCGTGGGGCCGCCACCCCGCCGCCGAGCGTTCATTTGGGGATCCCGGCTGCGGACCCCCGTGTCGCCACCTCTTTAACCGTCCCGGCGGTCCGAGGGGCTTTGTTCCTTTCGTCCATCTCGTTCGTATGAGGTGCTGATTCGCGACAAATCCTTTCTTTGTACGGAAGCCCCCGGTGTCATTATTTAATTATTTGTACTTGCGAGAAATAAGAGCGACACGCATCTCTTTGTGTAACTCGGCACCGTCAGAAGGTCAGGACGTTCCTCAGAGCAGCTCTAAAGCCGCCGAGGTCACCTCCCAGGCCTGGTTCAGCAACCCGCCGGCAAGTCCACCCCCGCAGG
The DNA here is from genome assembly GCA_900497675.1 of Arapaima gigas. Taxonomy (NCBI): domain Eukaryota; kingdom Metazoa; phylum Chordata; class Actinopteri; order Osteoglossiformes; family Osteoglossidae; genus Arapaima; species Arapaima gigas. The sequence continues at coordinate 365,731 of UFQX01000464.1, read as the reverse complement.
TTCATCCAAAGAGAGGAACTTACATCCTTCAGGCAGCCCATGAAGTTGTTGCTGACCGGCGACCCGGGCAGGTCTGCTGTGTTGGGGCTGCCCCCGATGTAGAAGAAGTCATCAGAGCCCAGCATGGTGTAGTCCTCCTGGGTGTAGCCCGTGGTGGTAAGTATCCCGTCCACTGAAATAGTGACCTGAGAAAGAGAGGGAGCGAGACAGAGAGATAGAGAAGGTGCGAAAGAGACAGGTAGAGCGAGCGAGAGAGAGGGAGAGAAGCGGAAAGAGAGAAAACGGGAGAAGGTGCATTAAATGCCAGGCTTGGGCAGCAAGGGGTGCTGTACTAGAAGCTACACTTCCAAATGGCTGCTCCATAAGAGCTCAGAGGGGGGTCTTTCCCGAGTGCAGCTGAGGGCCCGGGCACTGTGACCTGCCGCACTGCTCTCTTCTTCTCGGCCCGACAACCTGAAGCGCTATCTAGACACACGCACCCCTGCGTGGGCGCCTTCTCCGCGCTGTCGACACTAGCCCTGCGCGCCACACTCCACCCTGTCTGATCTCCAACTTCAGCGCGTGGGTGGGGGTTGGAACATTTCAAAATTAGACCGAGTAAAGTTTCCTCTTTATTAAAAAGTGAGTCTCCTTCAGATCTCGCGGTCGCACTTTAATCGGCGGCGGTGGTAGCGGCTCACGGGAATCAAAAGCGCCGCGAACGAGGAAGAAACGATTTTCCCTTTTCAAGAAAATTATCTATTGTGCTGTCAGAGGCATCTGAATTCCGGAGGAGAACGCTGTCCGTTTCTTCGTAATCTTCCGGAAATAAATTAAAGGCACATTATTTCATTACTTGTTGCCATGTTTGAGAAAAAAAGTAAAAAAAAATCTCTGCGGTTTCTTTGTGTTTTGAAACTTAATTAAATCATCTGATCCGGGTCTCTTATCGGGCGGCGGGTACAGTAACACGTTATCTTACTAGATGTCGGATAAAATGATGATTTTTATCGCGTTTCACGTATTCGCGCACGACTCACTGTTAAACGAGGAAACCGCGGCTGAAACCGAAAGACTTCCGGCAAACGGTTTTTATTTGTCGCTCGAGCTACGCGTCAAACAAACCCGCTTCTGCAGAGGCCTGGAGCCGAAGCCCCCGCTTCTCTCGGGAACTTGAACATCCAACAGGGTAAAAAAGCAAGGAAAGGAGCGTCACCGGGGTAAAAGTTCCTGTTCCCAACTTTGTTTGTTTGTCGCGTCTGATATCGACACGATGCTGCGTGTCGACGCGGGAGGCGGGAGCAGCAGCCGCGCCCAGGGAGTCGTATTCAGCACCGTTTCGACCTGAAACGAACCCGAGCGGCCGGGCGGCGGCGTTTCACCAAACGGGTGGGCCTGGAGCACCCGGGTCCCTGGCAGCTGCACTCTGAAGGAGCGCCCCCCCCCACCTGAGCGCTCACGCTTTGACTCGTCTTTGCTTTGTCCGTACTTCCCTCGATACAGGGCAACCCATTTTTATGTCTGCTGTCGCTGTTGGTGGGAGGCCGCCGCCAGGGGGCCCGCGGCCGGGCAGAGGGCGGGGAACTCCTGCCGGCCCTGCGACGGCCCCTGCGTGGTTTGTGGGTGGGGCTTGTGGTTCGCTAGGGGCGGGGATGGTGGGAGGGGCAATTTGGTGGGCGGTCCCTCGTCGCCGTGTTGCCGGGGTTGCTTGGGGGTCTTTTCTCGACTACCGGCGTGTTCGCGGTGACAGCGAGGAGGCCTCGGCTCGACCGAACCCCGTCGGCCGTCCCCGGTCGCCTGGATATGGTTCCCTCTGTCTCTCCCCCCCCACCCCCGCTCACTCCCAAGAGCCCCGACCGGCACCGGGGTCCTGGGCGTCGCACATTTCCGTCCAGCTGAGCGCGTTTGAAAATCCAGGTAATTAGCGCACATTTGGAGGCAGGCCTTCGCTTCACCTTTTCCATTTGAAGCGCTGCCAGAACCTTCCCTGGCACTCGGGCCCCTTGGTAATGCCGTCATTAACAAATCATTAATATCTGAATCCAGCCAGCTGCCAGCCACCGAGCGGCACTCCTGGGACGGGGACTGCGGCGGGGGAGACGAAGCGTTAGCGGCGAATTACATTTCCGGACGTTCCTCGACACCACTTTCGACACCAAAAAACATCGGACCGCCAGCACGGTCGACATCCGCGCCTCATTAACACGGCGACTTTCGGCGGTTCCGCGATGGCCGCTCAAACACACCCGGGGGGCTCGGGCGGGGTCACGACACTGAGTCTGAGTCCCCTCTCAACGTCAGATTGATTTGCCGCATACCTGGAGTAGAAGGCGAAGTTAATTCTTATTTGTACACAAAGGCAGATTAAAGGGGAGCGACTGGGCCAAAAGTAACAATTAGGTCCGACTTGAGAAAAGGCGGAATAAAAACGGCTCTCAAACACCCCCTGGTCCGTCAGGCCTCAGATCCAACGTCCCACAATGCCACTGGAGACGATGGCAGCTCCCCGCGAACTGCTGTCACAGGCCGGCTTAGTGAAGACCGTCTCCTCCGTCGTCGACAAAGCCAGGATTTTTTCCCGTTTCATTACATAAAGCGGCGAAGTGGAGAAGGGAAGCGGGTGCAGCTGTTATTGCTCGTCTTCGAAATATAAATTCAGTTTTGCGGTGAAAGATCAGCTCCACTGCTAATATTACAGGGGAAAAAATGCATTTAACATATCGACCGACGGGGGTTCTTCACATCTGCCTGCCCTGTTCAAACAGAACAGGATAATTAAACTCATAAGTAACCTCACTACGGTATTGTACTCAGTTCCCCCCCAGCCTGCGGCAGCCCCCCCGGCTGCTCAGTCATCGCAGAAACCCCCCAGTCCTCAGCTGTGCCACAATCGAGGTTTTCTGACTGAAGCTACCCATTTTCTGTCCCCTGTCACTGGCGCACACGCACACACACACACACACACACACACACACACACACACATTCACTCCTATACACACACACACACTCCTATACACACACATACACACACACTCACACATATACACACACGCTCGCATGCACACACACACACACACACACTCACACATATACACACACGCTCGCATGCACACACACACATTCACACATATACACACACACACTCACACATATACACACATGCTCGCACACACACATACACACACACTCACACATATACACACACACTCGCATGCACACACATACACACACATATACACAGATGTTCACAAGCACGCACGCACACACACACACACACACACACACACACACACAGCTCATTAACACTTTGACATACAAACATCTGAAGAATAAAAAATCACTTTGGGTTTGACAAACTTCTGCTTGTCAAGTGTTCACCTTTAAATTAAATTAATAGAAAATTAATATTTCAGAGCTACAGGACACTGTTATTTAATGGCATTCAAAGGTCAGTAAGATTTATAGATGAAACTGCATTATGGCTGGATTTTACCACTATGGTATTTCAAAAAAAGTAGCTACATATGCGATATACTGGTTTTTCTTGCTTAACAAAGCCGTAAAAATCCTTTATGATCTTATTTAAGACCAGCATCACCTCGTACCCGATGTCACGCCATGTTCACAGCCAAACTCCAGGATCCCTCCCCGTGTAAAACCGTATTATTTCCATCTGCAGTAGAGACAGTCACAAATTGTGATTTAAAAAAAATAATAAAACTGCATTACTGCTGTTCCGTCCGTCACGCAGGTTCTAAAATGATTTAGAAACCATAATCCCACAACGGCTCTAAAGTGAAAAGTACTGATGCTGTTTTATTGTAGGTGAACCGCCCATCTGTCATATATAGGAAACATCACGCTTAATATTCGACGGCTCCCTGTATCGCTGAAATCTTGTCGTCTTTTTACAGCAGGACAAAAAACGCCATAAATGTGGGTGTGCAGCCATTGTCCTCACTTAACGCCGTCAGTTAAATCCGTTTCTATTCAGGACTTAAAGCTAGACCGCGGTGACCACCCGAGTTCGCGTCTCCTCAGAACGACCCCTTTCGGTTTAGAAAGCTTCACGCCAATGGATTAGGTTTCAATAATGTGACGTCCCGTCATATTGATGAAGATCAATTTTGTGAGTATTGCAGGAACACAAATAAACTGAGCCACACGGGGCTGACAATGGGTTTTTTTTACAAATTGCTGCCAACATTAAATCCCACTTAATTCCCAAAACCACCGAGCTGTTCATCATATTTCACGTTTGTTCTCACGCGCAGCGATGCTGTCGGCTATCCGTTCGCACGGCATTTCTTAGACCTACTGAATGAACTGGAAGAAAAAAAAACACGGTTCTATGTTTCGCATCATGTTGAAGTTAAGTAAATATTATCCAGGATTAATATTCCCTCGTCTGAAGCCCTTTAGGATCATATGTAACACTTGCGAGGAGCCTTCCTTTAATGCTTGCATGTTAAAACTGTGCTGTCTTTGTTATAAAATGTAACGTATACATTAGTTTGACCCCCAAGCTGGAGGAGTGGCTCCATCAGATCCTGGGTCTCAGTCCAGAAGAAGAGCAAAAATACTGCACTGTTCCCTCAGACTCCTAGGCCTCTAGTAAGAGGACCAAGTCTGGGGAACATTACCAGCCACAGGGGAAAACTGGGTGAGATATATATATATATATATATATATATATATATATATATATATATATATATATATATATTTTTTTTTTCAACAGATTGCCCTGGGTTAGATTAAATGTAGGTTAATTTCATGTTTTTTTGCAATTACATAAGAGCTTCTCGACTCACGAAGAGTGACGAAAGAGCTACGTTTTTTAAGCAACTTTCAGGGTGAGAGTAAGAGGCAACACCGTAAGAAAAACAACATGTCACTCGTGTTAGAGAGTTTATGTAGGCTGTCACGAAAACAACTGGTGAAACAACCCTTACAAGCTCCCCCTCCCGGTCCGCTCCCGGCACGACCGCCCTACAGTCAGCTCCAACATGAATGGATGGAGAAAGGCTTCCGTCTTCCTCATGGCAACAGCAGAGCTTCCTGTGCCTCGGAAAGGAACATCAATTCCCTGACAGAGGATGCGTCAATAGCGCTGACCCACAGGGCAGGTAAATGGACCATCCATCAGAGCCTCCTGGCCGAGAGCTTCTGTTTTCTCCTGATGAGGTGTGCTGGGAGGGCTGAAACCACCCTGAAAAACACACCTGGACTTGCAGGAAAACGATTTTGTCTACTGGGTTTGCTCCTCTAATATATATATATATATACATATATATTTGTGTATATATAACACACACACACACACACACACACACACACACACACACACACACACATAGACTTGCCTTATTATGTCGTTTTATTTGTTTTTCTGTTACAGAATGAAAATTGCCTGCATTTCTGTTTGTTGCCATGAGAGGGCAGAAAAACTCACCCCAAAAGGCAGCTAAAGTGGTGGCAGGGCAGCAAGTGGGTGCTGTTCAGGAGCTGTTTTACTCAGCATATTTTCATTTATTTATTACAGACCCTTACAGAAACTAACCAGCAAATAACCGGAGACTATAAATGTTTGTCTATTATTATGCATTTTTTTGAAGTTTTTGTGACGAATCAGGATTTTAAGGTCTAACACTTAGTTTGTTCTCCATACAGGATCCCGCATCAGTTTCAACTCAGCCTGCCTTCCTCTGCTTCAGCATCACATCACAAAGACTATGGTTGCGCTTTTATTTTTATATATTTTAGTTATATATTATTTGATAAGTGTTGGTTCATAACTGTAGACCCAATACATGAAAGTATAGCAACATTTTTTTTCCTTCAAATATGGATTACAGTAAGTAAATGGAAGTGATTAAAGTCTTGGATATTTATCCGACGGCAGCTTTGCCAGCTGAGGTCTCTGGTGCTTTAGCACCTTAAAATAATTATTAGAGCTTAAATTCATTGCACTTCTCGTGTCCTTAATGTGAAATCATTAAAGGGAAACTTCTGAGATATGTGATCATGGTGCTCCAGAAGCGCACAGCACTGATGCTGCTCTTCTGCTGAGGAGTTAAAACAGATCACAGAAGCTCCGGCTGAAATAAGGACGGGGACAGTTGTGGACGCACCGAAAAAGATGTGTGTGGGGTCGACGCCTGAGGACCCCACATTCTGCTATTGCTTCTGCGGCAGCACGTCGACAAAGGGGAACATTGTGCCATTGTGAAGCCCGAGTAGATCTATTAAAGCGCTGCGGCAGTAATCGGGCCCCTCTGCATATGAAAGTCCCCCACTTAGGGAAGCCATTCGCAAGAAGGCTCCCGCTTTCATTTCCGTCTGTTTATTTACTCGAAGATTCGATTGTGCATTCTGCACGCTCCTCCGCGGCACACAGGCTCTCGGAAGCGGCAGGCCTTTGTCCGCAGTCGCCCCGCGGCACCACCTTCATTCTTTTCAAGGGTCTCGCAAGTAATTAAGCTTCCTGAAAGTTCTCCGCACGGGTTGCAGCTCTGTTTACCCAAAGCACTCGTGGTTGCGCCCACAGTGGGCTGGACCCGGCGCAGAAACTCCAACTTGACTCCGGCGGTGCCGCGAAACCAGAATCGGCCGCGGGTCACGCGCGGCGAGCGTGCGGCGCAGCTCTGTCCCCACATCCCCTGTTGAAAAAAGGGCGTGTCACACCTGACAGGCCGCTGGTCTACATGTTGTCTGACGGCCCACGAGGACCTATATGTTATGATGGATGAGTCACTTGTGACCAACCGCATCGCACTATTCATTTACATCAAGGCTCCGGCGACGTGATTAATGAGCTCCGGCTCCCCAGAGTCTTAGCCCCGACTCCCTGGAGTGGACCCCACCCCCCACCGGGGCCGTGACCACAGCGACTGACGGAAAACAAATTGAATTCGCGCTGGGACTGTGTTTTCTCGGCGGATTTGATTTATACACAAGTGAATACGTATCGATGCCTCTTTACAGGTTAGTCTGACTTAAACCGCAGTTATTCGCTCCTTTTTGACTGCGGGATATCGTAACTGTGTCAACCGCGGGCAAAGACGCCGCTCTAGGGTACCACAGCAGGGGTGGGGCTGGGACACCCCCTTCAATCCCGGCTGAGCAGCGACGCCAGGTTTCTCGTACGCAGCACGAAAATGTTCCCGACGCCTGAAATCCAGGTGACGGCAGCCATGCCGTAGGCAGGCGCTCCTATTGGACACTCAAGCGGGTTCGGCGGATTGAGGCTGAGCGCCGGATAAAGATGTCGGCCTTATTTAAACATTCAAAGGGGTCACTGCACGGCACCCCACAGATGTGTCGGTTGCGTTACTTTAAAACGAAGGTCATATCCACAAAATGTGCTGTATGTGGTTACATTCACACAGAAAGTTATGTTCTACCTACTTGTTCCACCTGTTATTCTGTCTGTCTCTTCTGTCTGTTTTCTATTTCTTGGAGGTTATATAAGGGCCTACAGTTTCTCGTTTTCCTACCTACTCGNGTTATTCTGTCTGTCTCTTCTGTCTGTTTTCTATTTCTTGGAGGTTATATAAGGGCCTACAGTTTCTCGTTTTCCTTCCTACCCGAGCGGATACTCAGCGCAGCGACTCGGCTCGCTTCTTACTCTTCGACTTTTCACACCCAAACCCGGTAGTGACCCAGTCACCTGTCTGTTCACAAGCCCTCGCTCTTCCCCTCGAACGCAATTCCGTTCTTAATGCTGTGTCTCCACTTACGAAAATGAGTGCCTGTATAGGCGAATACAGTAATATTTAGTGTTATTTTATTTGGGTGAATACGGTAATATTCATTCATATTCAACACAGCTAAACACGGTAATATCTAGTGCTACTTTGTATGGGCGAATACAGTAATATTTAGTGCTATTCCACTCAAGTAAATACGGTAAGATTTAGTCGTCGTCTACATAGGCAAATATGAAAATATTTGCTGCTTTTCTACATGTGTGAATACGGTAATATCCAGTGCTACTTTGTATGGGTGAATACGGTAAAACTGAAGCGTATTCTACACAGCTAAATAGGGTAATATTTTGTGCTATTCTCTTTTCAGCGTTCCAGTGAAATTCGGGGAAATTGTGGGGGTTTTGGGTCGGGCTGGACTGCGTTATAACCAGAAATAGTGGAAACAGCCTTTTGATTTGCAACGCCGCCTTTTTACGCACCAACCCTTCACTCCCGTGTGAAACGTGCAGTACTGCACACCCTGCACCGCGGTACAAACACACACGTTACTGACAGCATTAAGTGCTTTCTAATGAGGTAACTGGGGTTTAGTGTTTATCGTGCTGAAGTCCTGGGCTCCTAGTTATACAAGTGTTTTCCGAGGGGCCGGGAGCTCATTATTTATTTATTTTTCCCAACTGAAAACAAAGAGAGAGAGGCACTCGGCATCCGACACGCTGAGGGCCGAATTCGAGTTGGAGCCCGACGAATTGCTGCATTGCTTCGAATGACCGCCGCGTGTGTAAAATTACGGATTACCGCTCGTGTGAATAAAAGAAAGCCACAGAAAGCCAGGGTCTGTACCCCCCCCCCCCCCCCCCCCCCCCCGCGCCCCCCC
>UFQX01000464.1:323722-349392 GCA_900497675.1 Arapaima gigas | reverse complement strand
CCCCCCCCCCCCCCCCCCCACATGAACAACAGCAGATTAATGATGCGGACATGACACAAAGGAAGGAGCACCGTCACTGTGGCTAAACACACTCTGTCTTTCAGTCCAGAAATCCACTTTTGTTTCATGTTGGCTTCGTGTGTCTTAGAATTTCACACTTTTATTTTAATTCTCCGATTATGCAACCGTCTATGGGAAGAATAAACACAGGTTTCACTTTGAAGGGTTCCGCCAAATCCAAGCCTATATAGCTCCGAAGAAGAACACCGCTGTGATTTAGTTGTTTTTGAACATATGTAAAGGTGACCTTGGCAGGGTGAGGTTTTCTTGAAGCCACATTGTTTTCTTGCCATTTAAATTGGCACCTTTAAAATGAACCTCGGTGTCAGACGCGTGACGTTACAAATATGAAGACGGAAGAAAACCGACTTGTACTTTTTTCTTTTCGGAGCAAACTCTTTCATCACGGTACGCGGGCGTTTATTTTAGCAGCACTGGCGGTTTGAAAGAATTAAAGTTATAGGCGAAAAGGGAGCGAATTCACACTCTCTGACAGACACAGTAAATTTAGCCACAAACATTTAAAAGAATGGTTTGTAAAGGCAAGAAGTGGGGTTGGGGGGGAGGGGGATAATGCGCCATTAACCAGATTTCTGTGGATACTTGGGAAAAGAAATTCTTCGGACCCTCTGGAGCATTACAGATGCCATAATTCTTGATGACTGTAAATTAAAAGTAAACATTGACACACAGAAAATGAATTGGCGGATAATACGGCCATGAGAACAAAATAAATAATAAGCTGCCTGGCATGAAGGATGAGTTTACAGGTCGCTGGAAGAAGGAGTTGAGAAATTTGGGTGTGAGGAGGAGAAAGAGGGCAGGGCAAACTAGTTAACCAGCACTGGTTGACCAAGTAAATGAAAGGGAGAAAAATGAATAGAAACATTAATAGAAACTAGATACAGCAAACATCAAAAAAACACATATTTAAAGGCTTCACATGACAAATAATTAAAATTCCGTTTGGAAAAAAAAGTAAATAGTTGGGAGGGTAAGGAAGATAGTTAGACCTTCTTACAAGCATGGGAGACGTCGGCATGAGGGGCAGGACACAGCAAACACATCCATCACGCGTCCTTCGTTTCCCTTTCGTTACTACGCCTTACTGTGTTTCTTCCGTTTATATAGCGAGGTCATTTTTACGGAAGCACTACAGAGTAAACGTCCTGCTCAGGGGCTGGAAACAACAGCCTTCGGGTTACGAGCCGATGCTGTGTGTCAAGTGCTACGCGCTGCTACGGCGACACCCGGCGAAATAACAAAGTACCACCTTTTGGGGGGGTCCTGGGATTGAAAGGCCATGGACTCTGAATTTATATCGTCAAAAATCAGAAGTAGTTGCTGCACTATTGAAGAGGTGTTTTACACTGTGAGCGAGAATTCATGAAATAAGGATCAGCATCTTCTAGTAGTGAAGAAAGCGACAGCAACAGCAGTTATGGCCTCCAGTCCAAAGACATATACAGTGATCCCTTGATTTACGCGCGTACTCACGTACAGCGAGATTTCGCCACAACGCGATTTCATGTCTTTTATACCGTTTCTTGATTTATGCACCAATCTGCGCCATGCAATCCGCTCCGGCCAAAAAAAGCCCATGCTCACTTTGTCTAGGTATTCATTTAGTGCTCTGCTACATCTGTAAATATGGCAATATTAATGCAATTCTGCATGGGTGAATACGGTAATATTTAGTGCTGTTCTACACAGGTAAGTAGGCTAAGATGTATTGTTATTCTACATGGGTGAATATGGTAATATTTAGCTCTATTGTAGATGGGTGAATGCAGCAATATTTACTGCTATTCCACATAGGTAAATACGGTAATATTTAGTTCTATTCTACATGGGTAAAGGCAGTAATATTTACTCCTTTTCTAAAAGTGTGACTACAGCAATATCTAGTGTTATTCTGCACAGGTACATACAGTAATACTAATGCTGCTCTACACAGGTAAGTACGGGAAAAGTAGTGCTGTTTTACACAGTTAAATATGGTAATATTGAGTGCTATTCTACACAGGCAAATATGGCAATATTCAATTCTATTCTACACAGGTAACTACAGTAATATTAGTGCTATTTTACACAGGTAAATACAGTAATATTAGTGCTGTTCTACACAGGTAAATATGGCAATATTCAATTCTATTCTACATGGGTAACTACAGTAATATTAGTGCTATTTTACACAGATAAATACAGTAATATTAGTGCTGTTCTACACAGGTAAATATGGCAATATTCAATTCTATTCTACATAGGTAACTACAGTAATATTAGTGCTATTTTACACAGGTAAATACAGTAATATCAGTGCTATTCTACACAAGTAAATATGGTAATATTCAGGGCTATTCTACACAGGTAAATATGATAATATTAGTGCTGTTCTACACAGGTAAATATGATAATATTAGTGCTGTTCTACACAGGTAAATAGGGTAATATTCAGGGCTATTCTATACAGGTAAGTGTGGTCATATTAGTGCTATTCTACACGAATGAGTGCAGTAAAGATGTAAGTTTTCACTGATCACAAGAATAGAGCTCCAGCAGCTTCTCCTGCGAAAGCTGTATATATGCCTGGCTGTTAATAAAACCATTTTATTTCTTTCAGTTACGTCTCAGTGGTGAATCCTTTTACACGCTACAGTGAACACAGTGTTGTTTCATACTTATAAATAAGCTTTTTTTGGTGTTTTACTGAAATTTGGTGAAATTGGGCTTTCGGGGTTGGACCGGAATGCATAACGGAAATGGCAGCTTGATTTACACGTTTTCACACAGCGCTGCCTTTTCAGACACCAATTAGGCGTGTAAATCGAGGGACAGCTGCACTGATCTGCAGTGAGACGCTGAGAAGAATCTGTGCCCCAAATTGTCCCCCATCACAAAATAATGATGGTAATTTATCTCTCATCTCAGTATTATATTACTGTTATGGGGGCATTTTTAGTCTTATCCTTGCTGCCATTTAGATTGCCATTATATAAAATGTTTGGCTCATTTTGTAATGATGTAGGAGCTTTAATCCTTTACACTGACACACTTGTTTACAGCAAAGGCCTGAATCTCCTTACTCATTTCAGAAAGGTTGTAATAAATGTTTCCATCTCAGGCTCCCGGGAGACTGATAGTGAGCACAATGCATGCTGACATTTCAATAGGCTCCTCCTGACCTCACGGCGGTTAAAAGCTGTGTGTGCAAACAGTTGAGCACGCAGCACACACGCGTGCGCAAACACGGCGACACCGATCGGGTCAAAACGCGGGCGCGAACCGCATCCCCGGCCCGTGCGGAGAGCCCTCTTTCGCAGGAACGTGTGATTCTGGACTCTTCCGTGTCCGCTGCGTGAGGTCCTCACGCAGAAAGCTCGCGTTCCTGCCAGGATTTTACCACAAACGGGACGCTAATGGAAGGAGACATCCGTTAAAAGCCTTTTTTTTCTGTTTGATTCTCCACGCATATTTTCCCTCTTGCCCCTAGTTACATTTTTAAATATTTCAAATGAGCTGCTAACAGCCATGATGCACAGTGCACTGTCTGTCGTGTCCTGGGTTATGTTCTGTCTGTAAAATGACCATATTTTTATTAGGAATTTAAAGAAACCCTGTCTTGCAAAAACAGTCAGTAAAAAGTAAAGACGCAACAAGGTAGCAGCATAACAAATAAACATCATCCTTTGACAATTTTTGATGGTCTTTCTGCAGGCTGTCGACGCCCCTTCATTTTCCCATCTAAGCGTGTCTAGATCAGCAAGGCGACCCCAAATTTGCGCGTGTGGAACCAAATGGATGTTTTTGTCCCGCGGCCAAAGGCCTTGAGCGTTAGATGGATCCCCGCTGCTGTTGCTAGGTGACACGGGAGTGACGGCGATGGTTTTAATTTGGCATTTTGTCGGCAGGAGAGGGACGGTGAGCAAGAGCCCTTTGCCTTGGCGGAGATCTTTCCACAGGTAGGGAGAAATTTTCCTTGCAGTCTTTAGAGTAAATATCTTCTCCTAGGTGAAGAGCACCTTGAGAAGATGCCTTTGAGCACAGCAGCAGTTGTGACAGGGATTCTATACTGAGTGGAAGTGCAGTGGACAGAGCTGCAGGTCACCTGGGGTCCACAGCATCCTCCACCCATTCGCTTTAATTGGCGGCACCTCGCACCGCCGTCTGACATTTTACTGCGTTCAAAGCTTCACCTCGCTAGAGGTCAGCGGCCGCAGCCATGGGCTCAACGCCGGGCCGGACCAGCGCTCCTGATCAAGAGCGGCCAGCGGCCGCCCCACACCGCCCGGCCCCAGCGGCCCCGCCACTAGACTCACAGTCCTGGCACCTCGGCACCTTGGCACAGCCCCGGCGGTGTCTACTCATAACTGCCAAATCCTGCTGCACAAAGTCCATGTCAATCCAACGCGGGGGGTCGAGGTTCAAGTGCTCCACCTATTTTTTACTTCATTTTTCGAAAGCAGCCTTTGTTGTCTTTGTTCAAAGTCACTGCATTGTAACAAAAACAATTGTTTTGCGCATTTCATACACACATTGTTCTTTTCTTGCTTTCTGTAGGTATTGAACGGACCTTTCTTCTTAGTCTCGTGCCGTTTGCGTGTTTTATGCATTTAAATGCGCCCCGCCGTCATATATAAGTGCGGCTGCCTTGTTGTAACGGACTGTCTACTGCCGTCACCTTCAGAGCTCTTTAAGCAAACGCTCCATTAATGGCCTTCAGCCACGTCCCATTGTGTCCAGACAGTGCGGCCTGACAGGGGAACTATGTGACCTCCTGCTCGGACGTCATGATGCACAACTGTAATTCTGTGGTCACCTTGATTGAGGGACTCCTCGAGGAATTCCAATAGCCGAGCGCCTGCGAATTAAGCAGCCATCGACGTCCTGCATAAATAGATCGAAGCTTGATTACAGACCTTCCACTTGGCTTTCAGGGACCTTTGTTTCGTTGACATTATCGACGTGTGAAGTTGGTAGGTAACGTCTGGCCCGGCCCTGCCTTATCCCACCGGCATAAATCTCAATCAGGAGGGGCTGTCCTGTCCGCAGCTCCCGACACTCTGAAATGCTGCTGCTCCACCCTGCTTTGTAGAGCTCTTATCGCTGGACGATAAAACTGTGGCGTCTGCATTTTTACCTGCAAGTTTTTAACACTCGGTGTGAGCCAAACGGAGGAGATCTTCTGGAGAATAGCTGAGGATCACTGTCTGACTAGGCGCTGTATGCGTACAGTCACGTTTCACCTGTTTGTGGCCACAGAAGGGGCGTCTACTGCACCCAAGTTTCAAGCAGACACAGACAGCAGCGTGAGCAGAGCCATAGATATCAGTGGTGCAGACAGCACCATATCAGAGGTATTACTTCCAGAGACAGAGCCATAGATATCAGTCCACAGACAGAGCCGTAGATATCAGTACCGCGGACAGAGCCATAGATATCAGCACCGCGGACAGAGCCGTAGATATCAGTGTCAGACAGAGCCATGGATATCAGTGGGGCGGACAGAGCTGTGGATATCAGCACTGCGGACAGAGCCGTAGGTATCAGCACCGCAGACAGAGCCGTAGATATCAGTACCGCGGACAGAGCCGTAGGTATCAGTGTCAGACAGAGCCGTAGATATCAGTACCGCGGACAGAGCCATAGATATCAGCACCGCGGACAGAGCCCAGATATCAGTGTCAGACAGAGCCAAAAATCTCACACTGTAATTGATATCACATACACTGTTTTGGAGGGAACGCCGTGGCACAGTGAGTTAATCCAGTGCCAGTGATCTGACTGTGCAACATGGGGTTTGCAGTCTAGTTCAAGGTGTGTGAAGTTTGCATGTTCTCCCCATTTGACCCCTGTACTGTCCACAGAGGCCAAAGTCAAACCACATTGTGGTTTGACCACAAGTGGTCGCCAGGAATTGCATTCGAAACAATGGCATCTACAACCACACTCTTATTAAGCGCTTTCTGACCTCTCCTGTCTGAAGCAACTTAACCTTTCTTACAACTTATCCACTTACAGTGCTACACCTACAGTAGTTTAGAGGTAGAAGAAAAGACAGTTGAGTTTTATAAGCCTGGGGATCAGGTGAACATGAAATGTCTACATTGGAAATAACTTGCTCGGGAGGCAGGTCTTCAACTCACAGAACTTCCGAATGTAAGTCTAGATGGTCTGCTGCTGCTCCACTGGCTGGTGGTACAGGCTGCAGCTGCAGCTCCTCAGCCAGCTCCTGCCTCAGAAGCGGGGTCAAAGGCAGCAGAAGCACAGCACGGCTCGAACCTTCATCGCCTCTGACTGGTGAGCTGCCCAACTTCCCGCTCTTCCTTACAATCCTGCGCTCGACTGTCACCTCCTGACCTCACACAAAGCCCTCCGCCAAGATCCACGGCGACAGGCGACAACACGCACATCACATCAACTCCATAACAACACCGACTAAGCAGATGCGTGCAGAGCGGCCAGCAGAAGCCTGAACACACAGCTGTAACAGGTCTGCTCTGAATCCTGGAACAAAACCGTCAGCCTTTATTTTCCTGGACTCAATAAACGCTGTTTACTGTTGGCGCTGGGTGGAAATGGGAAGCAAGTTCAGAAAATATGGGACCATTTTCTCATAATTCAAGGTTACTGCAGATGCCGCTGTAGGACTGTTGAGTTTTAGCACTTTTCTTACAACATAATATGAACTATGGATATTTACTTGAGCTACATTTGGTGGGTCTTCTTAAAATGGGTCTTACCCAGAATGCTCAGCGCTGCGCTGTAACATTTCACCAGTTGTCAATCAGGTATTTACAAACAGTGAGCTCCCCCACACACACACACACACACACACACACACACACACACACACACACACACACACAGTTGGATGGAGCAACAAACCTAATCATTAACATTAAAACTGCTATTTAGGGGCTTCTGCTCTAGGCTTCTGAAATAAGCGCACTGAGAAAGACCAAGAAAATGCCGGAAACTGTCACACACCCGCTCACGTGCAGGATGATGATGCAGTGAGCTGGGCCTCAGCGGGGCGAGTCGCACCGGAGCCCTCGCTGATCGTCCGGACCGGAGGTCAGACAGTTATCCTCGCTTGTCCATCAGCGAAGTACCGGTGGGAGCGAGACGCCCCGGTGGCACGGCGGCTCCACGGCAAACCTGTCCCCACTTACAGACTCACCACTTGGGGGCGCTCACAGCCTTTTGCAGCCTAGTTAACTGCTCCTTGTTTTTATTTAGCGTTATGCTTTTTGTTATGCTTTTTAAAAATGCTTTTAACTAAATTGCAATACCCTCTTCTGGCATTTTTGCCATTAGCGCGCATATTCATACTGATCCTTAAGATTCTTAAGTCAATTCAAGAGATTCTCGGTGACCCTGTGATTTTTCACACCTGTGGAGCGGGCTGCAGGGGGCCGGCGGGGAGTGCGCCGTGGAGCCGTGCGTCGGCCCGCTCCGCTTCGCGAGGGAGGTGATCTGCGACAAGCCCCCGCAGGCCCTGTAGACACGGCGATGCTGCTCATCTGCAGAGCACGGCTGCCGTCCCTGCCTCACAGCGTCCGCCGCCATCATTTGGCCGACGAACAGCAACAAACCCGTGAAAGAAATCCAATGTATACATTAATATGTATATAAACGTACAGCAAAGCTGTGGGCGCGCTGGAAGGTGCAGAAACGCTTGTTTTTCTTCTTGCGTGCATTCAGATTCGATTCCATTCAGTCAGAATGATTTAAGTGCCTCGCAGGTGACACCACTTTGCCTCGCAGTCACAACTGCGCAATGACTCCACCCACATCCGGACTGCGGTTCTGCATTTGGGAGGACTGACGCAGAGGGCTTAGCAATGCCCACCGAAAAGGCCGCCCTAACAGAAGCGTACCTTCCGTCTTCTGCGCGGCCTGCTGACAGCCAATCCGACGGCCAGCTCGAGCCGGGTTCGCTGGAGAACGAGGCCCGGGCCAGATCGGTATCGTCCGTAACAAGTCGTCGCCGCGCGTGAGAAGATCGCAGAGCCGCGTCCCAAAGGGACAGCCATTATTCCCGGTGCCGCTGCGGTGCAAAGTTCAACACGCTCTCCCTGACACGAGGGCCTCCGCGGAACCGTGCCGTCGGACGTCCATTAAACCTTCGGGAAGTCATCCCAGGCCCTCGGAAAGGCCTCGATCCCCCCAAAGCTCCTGAATCCCAGCCCATTAGCGTATTGTTTAAGAGGCAGGCTGGGAGGCGCCGCAGCCGAAGCGTTTCTATTACAGCATTTATTATCCGTATCGTATCGGCGAGCGCGGACCCGCGACAGGCGTGCTTCCCGCAGAGCGAAGGTGCGGCGTTCCACCTCTCGGCGCTATTTCACGAACGAAAAGCGGCGAGGAAAAGGCCCGCAGATCGTGAAAAGCGAAGCCGAGACCGTTCATCTGTGGGGTCTGTTTTGTTCGGAGGAGGAGGGGCTCCGCAAATCCGCGCCGGCCGCTCCTCTCTGCCTTCACCCTCTCCGCGGCCGAGCTGGCGGCACATGACTAATCCGGCCTGTCGAGAGAGTACTGTTCAAAAGGGTAATTATTTCCGTGTTCGGTTGTTGCGGACGCCCGTTTCCCGTGCGGTCCTTCTGCGCTTTGCGGCGCCGGATCTGCCAGCGTTTTAGCGGCTCTACTTGCGGGCGGCTGCACAAAAGGGCCGCGGCAAAGGCTGGTGCTCAAGGCCCTCAGCTTATTCCACGAGATTAGAAAAGGACACTTCATTTTTCTAATTCCTTGGCTGACGTCAACCCTGCATTTCCTTAGGCTCATAAAATGTATGTTTGTTATTAAACGTAAAATGCGGCGCTATTAGACCGTACGACCGCTGCGGACGAAAACCCGAAGATTGGATTTTTTGACTTTTCGCGATCAGCGACGTGTCGACACCCCCCGAGTTTCATACGTCTGACATTTTTCTTTTGGCAGCAGAGCCACATGATGCAAATTGTATGCCTGACATCTATTCTGTTTTGGTTTTTTTCGCAAATGGCTTTTAGTCGAGTCAAACGCTGTACGCTAGTCAACCCAGGAGACACATTTCGACTAACAAGGTAACACATTAGGCATCTTTTTAAGACTTCTGTATGGGCTTTTATGTAACATTATGAAAATTAGTTGATCTTCAGTCTTTTTGCATTAGCCTGCTTGCTGCATGGTTATATAAAACTGTCGAACAAAACAATTTTTCAGCCACTTCTGGTGGGCTTTCAGATCAAGATTGTAAATGAAGCGTGGATTTCAGATGGGGAATCCAGCTAGGTCTCCTTCCTCCCAGATTTTTTATTTACTCGTGCTTTAATAAACGCCGCAAAGCAAAATTCAATAGTAGTGACAATAACACGACCGTAAAGCAAAGCGGAAGAGCTGATAGGCAGAGAAAGAACTTCAACCACGTTTGAATTTGTTAGCTTTTCTCCACATGGTTATCGCAGCCATGGGCATTTATTGCAAATGCTGAAAATTCTGCCACTAATTCACAGAATAGGAGAAGTTTCACATGGATGCATATTTAGCTCAGACCCCGCCGCGGAGCACGATCGCCATCCAAACACGGTCTGCCTGCTGTCTCGCCAAGTCTACAGAACCCTTCGCACGGTCGGTCGCAGCCAATTTGCACGTCGGTTTCAAACAACATGTTTCAAAGACGCGGTTTTCAACACAACGTTTATCTGCATCGTGAAGTCGTGCCAAGTAATCTCAACTTAAGACAACAGAGAGCACTGCTGAAGGCCCCCCGTCAGAGTCAGCGGTGGGGGGGGGGGGGTCCTGGCCTCCGCTTGCAGGATGTGTTTGCGTGTGCCCACCGTTCCGCTCATGACTGTGACACGACACGCTTCCCAGGGGCTTCGACCAAGCTGACCTCAGAGCAAAGCACAGGGAGGTAACAGCAGAGCGTTTGCTGCTGGACATTTACTTAAAGACAACATTTCCACCCGACTTGTTTTTTTAAACACCTGGTTTGCTGTTCTTATATAAAGACGATTATTAACTGGCAGATGCTCTCCATTAGGGCCAAATGACAAACTATGAAGTTATTCCTTGAAATTTTGCCTAAGTAAAATCAAAATTAACTTGAATTATTTGAAAACTGAACAAATTCAAGGAAACCAATCAAATCTCAATTCTGAGAATTTCCAATTTTTGAGAATTGGAACAGATTTATGACCAAATCCGCTAAAAATGAAATAAAATGTATTGTCAGTGGTGGCAAAAATATGATTCAGTCATTTCAAACCCATATTATTGGGGATCCTTTTCTGCATATGCGGTAACTGTGCGAGTCAGGCATCCCTTTTACCCGGTAAACGTCACTATGAGGTCATCTTGGGCACCTGAACACACATACATGACATCACTGATGGGATGGGGGGGGTGTGGGGGTCGATGGGTGCAAACAAAGGGATTTAAACAGAACCAGAGCACCTTTCCTCCAGCCTCGGGGAACCTGTGGGAGCCTAGATCAAGCAGAGCTGAGCGGGTGGGGGGCAGTGGGGGAGGGGCAAAGGGGCTCGAGATCCCCCGGACGGGGTCGGGGGGGAAGAGCAGTACCTGGCGCAGGTTGCGGGTGACGCGCACGTCGTGCCAGGCATTATCGTTGAACTTGCCGTTGACGGGTTCGACGAGCGCCTCGAAGGCACCTGAGCCCAGGTTGATGACGAGCCAGACGGCGCCGCTCTTGAGCGACAGGTTCACGTAGTCGGCCGACTTGCCCGTGTGCAGCATGAGGCCGTTGCGCTGCAGCGTGCGGAAGGAGAGCGTGATCTCGTCCGTGCTGCTCTGGATGGGCGTCAGTGACAGGTCGTAGCAGAAGAACTCGTTGCCCTTGAAGGTGGCGACCGACTCTTCCTTCCCTGAAACAAACGGCAGGAGAGAAAGTTTACAGCGACGACCCCCCGGCCTCTGCTGCGGACTTCAGGCACGTGGTTGTCGTCATATATAAAAAGAAGAAAGCGCACAATTCGCAGCGCAGGTTTGCGGCTTTACAAATTGCACTTTGAATTGTTTAATATGTGACAGTGAGTAATAACACTTTGCCGTCCAGGCCGACTGCAGCGTCATCCTACGACGTGTTTAAATATGTACACAATTCATCCGACATAACTGTTTAAAAAACAAAAACAATTACACAACGGGCGCCGAAAGTGGCACATCAGCAGGACACGTCTCAAAGCACCAGGTGTTTAGCAAAGAAAGACTCAAATTAAAAATATGGTTTTTGCAAAAAAAAAAAAAACAGGGATTCTTCTTTATTTCTTTTAACGACAGAATGAGCTGTGAAGCACTTTTTCAAAAGCTTTTCCAATAAATTCGACGATTTTTCGCCCTACAGTTAAAGTAGGACAATCTAGATAGTTGTTATCGCTGCAAATTATTAGCGATGCAGGAGATTCGTATCAAATCCCATTTAAGTTCAGGTGGTCCCTTTCCGTGTTTCAACTTCTGTAGATCCCACCGTGAAAGCGCTTAGTTTTGATAGTCGTACGCGTGTTTCCAAAAACGATAGCGGGAGTATCAGCGGCATGTCTCCGGAGATCTCCACAAAGCCCATATTTGAACAGATCGGCTGGGAGGCAGACAAGTGTCTCCAGCGCTGAGCTGATAGGTGCAGCCGGGCCACAGGAAAACCCATTGCATATTGGCAGCGGGCAGTAAAAAGGCTTCCTTTAGCCTTCAGACCACACCGTTGGTGGCTCCTTTAAATAAATGAAAAATGTTCTCCTATCTCCTCGCCCGGTGTATAACAAACAGGGCATGAAATGCATCCGGGGACACGGGGCAACACTGTAAGCACGAGAACACGAAGCCCAGGGCCCTTGGCGGGCAAGATGTCTGCCCAGTCAACAGAGGTACAGATGGAAATTGCTTAATACGAATTTTTTTGGTCAAGGCAAAGGAATATGGCAGCAGAAAGTGGAAAAATTTCATGAAACTTTTCCTTTGATAGCACATCCAGTGCCAGCACACAGTAGTGGGTACATCAGTGGGTACAGAAGTGGGTACAGTAGTGGATTCAGAAGTGGGTACAGTAGTGGGTACATTAGTGGGTACAGTAGTGGGTACAGTAGTGTATTCAGAGGTGGGTACAGTAGTGTATTCAGAAATGGGTACAGTAGTGTATTCAGAGGTGGGTACAGTAGTGGATTCAGAAGTGGGTACAGTAGTGGGTACAGTAGTGTATTCAGAGGTGGGTACAGTAGTGGATTCAGAAGTGGGTACAGTAGTGGGTACAGTAGTGTATTCAGAAATGGGTACAGTAGTGTATTCAGAAGTGGGTACAGTAGTGTATTCAGAGGTGGGTACAGTAGTGGATTCAGAAGTGGGTACAGTAGTGGGTACAGTACTGTATTCAGAGGTGGGTACAGTAGTGTATTCAGAAGTGGGTACAGTAGTGGGTACATTAGTGGGTACAGTAGTGGATTCAAAAGTAGGTACAGTAGTGTGTCCCGGGGAGACAGAACATGGGCACGAACCAGTCAGCTGTGAAAATAAACCTGTTGGGCTCCAGCATAAGTGCGAAAACAGCAACAAACACATGGATAAGGAGGGTAAGAGAACTGGGATTTCACTGCAAATATAATAGCAGCATAATGTTCTGCAAAGGGACATATGGCGTTTAGCTACTTTAAATAATTGACCAATTTATATAGTAAATCACTTTGTTCTAATGGTACAACAGTGGGTTTTGAACCCAAATCCCACATCAAGATGATGACTGAAACAACTACCTGCAGCATCAGACACGGGAAACGGCAATTCCATTTATTCCTTTTAGCTGTAATAACTTTTCTGCACTTAATTTTATAATGAGGCCTCATTTTGGTGTTTGTTCTGCTACAAAAAGAAACAGTTTTGCCCCCCCCCCCCACTATGTCTCTCTTGCCCTCCTGTCCTGGCATCTTCCTCACCTGCTGCCAAATTCCTTTTCCATCTCTATCTGCTCTGATATGAATGTTACGTTAAAATCGCCAACTGATCAGACTAATCGGTATCTGCTTTAGTTAACTGAACTAACCCACTCTTCACCGTGTCCAACTACCTCTCTACCCTCCTTCCGTACCCAGATGCAGCACTGCGGCGGTAAGGAGAAACACGGACCATGTCAAAATCCACATTTATTTATATGTTAGAAAGTAAATGAAAATGGTGGTTTTTAAAAACGGACAGTTTAGTCCCAGTGCGGCACGGTTACCGCGCGGCTTTCCGGCTCCCTTGTACCCTGGTACAACACAGGACAGCAAGGGAAATACTCTGGAAATTGGAGGGCAGTAAAAATGAAAAAGAAAGAAAGGAAAATACAACTTTTAGAGAAAACAAGTCGGCTATTCAGCTTTCAGGCTGTCTGCAAATTGGTATAAGGACAGTTTCATAAAAACTAATTTATAGCATTAGAACTGTGGTCTTTCAAAACAGGAAAGAGACTTTCAGCTCTTTTGTGCGTGCATGCGTGCGTGTGTGTGTGTGTGTGTGTGTGTGTGTGTGTGTGTGTGTGTGTGTGTGTGTGTGTGTGTGTGTGAGTAATGAACGGCAGCTATAATAGCCCCACCCCACCATGCGGGTTAGAGACTTTGGTTAAAATGGTTAAAGGGAGTGTTTGAATGCCAGATAAAACACACACTGTGTTCCATCAGCCTGAGGGAAGGAGCCTCTCAGTACCAACGTGGTTTTTAATTCTGCACGAGGAAAACCGGCCACTGGTGAAGCACTTTTTCAGCATGAGAAGCGCACAGCCATCCAGGAACAGGATAAAAAACAACTTTCTTTGCGCAAAACGACATATGAACGAGAGTAAAAGCTGATGAGAGACGTCAAAAAGACACCACTTTGTTCCGTCGTCAGTAGGTTTCATCAGTGGAGAAAATGGTCATAGTTGCTTCAAGAGCTGTTGAGAACTTAAGACATCAGAAAAATCTAAGAGCCAAATAATCAGCACACAGAACAAGAGGTTTACAATGAATGAAAAATAACATTACGTTAAAAGCGAGAAACAGCTGCTGCTCGGCTGCTGTAGCCCATTTGAGACAAAGACCGATAAGTGTTGTGTTCTGAGAAGACATTCTTCGCACCGATGTTCAATTCTGACGCGATTCGCCCGGTCATCACCCGTCCGGGAGCTGCCGTTCCCCTTTGACCCCTCTGATCCGCAAGCCGTTTCTGTCCACAGCTTTTCACACCATTCTAAACAAACCCTCGAAAGAGTTGTGCGCGAAAAGTCCCCGACAGCAGCTGCTTGGGAGGATGGTAGAACCGCACGCCCGGCACCAACTATCATCTCACGTCCAAAGTCACTCACTTTGTCCGGTGAGGTCAGGTGAACACTCACCGCTGCCTGATTTCTGCCCCACACTGCAGTCACATAACACATGACTTCTTGAAATGCACAATTTGTGTGCCGGTGGGTGGTGTGCCTAATAAACCGGCAACTCTGGGTATTCAGTCCCTGGCTGGAAAAAAGAGGCCCTTTAACGCGGGATACCGTTTATCTGCCGCGGTCAATCCAGCGAACTGTGTGCATCTATTTGTGCAGCGTCAGGCCGGGGGGCCAAAGCTTCTTGTCCACCATGAAATGTGCACTTGCTGATAAGCAAATCAAGGGCACAGAAGGGTCACCAACCTTTCGTTGACATCTTACTAGCTGAAAATTGCACCGCATTTTTTTTTTTTATAAACCCGTTCGTAGCCAGCACCATGGGGCCGGATGGGGAACACGCCGGCTAAAGCGGTGCACAATACAGACCCCATATTGTTCTCCATAATTAGACATGCAAGCAATGTTTAGCTCATGCAAATAATCTCCCAGAACAGAACAAGAGATTGAGAGAAATCTCTTGTAAACAGGCTTCTTACAGTCCCTCAGCTGCTGATGCCGGAGGAACAAAAAGTGCGTTGAATAGATGGCGACCGAAATTTTCAGCCGGGCATTTATTCCACATAAACAATCGATTTTTATGACCTCAAAGCAACAATCGGGCAAAAGAAAAACTGTATTTGTGAGCTTTTGTGGCACAGAACGGTACTCGGGAGCGGTTCGGATCGGACGCCGCTCTATCTCATCCCCGTTTCCAAGCGGAACGTTAATCGCCGGCAAAGTGGTTCTTGAAGCAGAGAGGCGGCGAGAAGAAGGGAGGGACGACTGGCGACTGAGCGCCGGACAGCCCTCCACTCATTTATACCGGCAAACTATCGACGGCGAAGTGGAACTGGTGAAATTATGGACGAAAACCTGCACGACACACAGGAGGAAAGAACCCGAGCGAAAAACACCGAAGACTCAGGACTGCGGTGTTAAACGTTTACAGTGAGGGAAAAAGGTCAGTTCTGGGAAAACCAAACACGCTGCGGTCACAGTAAATGCTAATGTCGTAAAGCTGCAGAGCTTGAAATAATTCGGGGAGACGTTTTAATTCAGGCTCGTAATAAATGGATCGAGTATAAATAACCTAAATATTTAACTGTTGAGATAAGTGATTTTGATGACTTCTCTCAAGGCTGCCGCAGTGGGGCCCCGGTGTGGAGCTGGGATCTGAGAAGAGCCACGGTGACGCTGTGACAGGGACGCCGCCAGGCTGAGTCGCAGCTACACGACAGACGGGTGCCGAAACTCAGCTGAGAAGCGGAGCTTTTGCGCCGGAGAGGAACGAAGGGCATTTTTCAAATATCACTCCTAAATATCAGGAGCATCACTCCCTCAGATCCACAGGAGCAAACAAAAACTCCGCCCGCACGTCTCCGCTGACACGAGAGAGGAAGCGCTTCTCTCACGTCTTACAGAAAACCATGAAGGATTTGATTTAATTAGTGGACGTCTGTTACGAATTTGAACTGAGCTTTTACAGCAAATCCGGTAAATCCACGTTCTGTACATCTGCTGTGAAAAGGTGTAGACTGTACATGGGTCAAACACGCTGGTCTCTTAGCCTGGGAACCGCGACCACGGTACGTGAGTAAAGCGACTAAACCCGGTGTACTTCAACACCACCCTGTGACCCGAACCCAGAACCTTAAGACTGAAATTTTACCCACTTATTCAGGTACATATGTTATCGACATGGTGCTGCAGCAGGTAATACATTGAGTGGTGGGTTTGAAACCAGCTCATCCATGCGCAGTTTGCAGGTTCTATCCGTGTCGGTGCAGGTTTCCTGCAGGTGCTCCGGTTTCATCCCACAGTCCGAAGACATTTATCTCGAATGGATTAGTGACTCTAAATGGCTCACTGTGTATGCATGCGTGTGTATGTGTGTGAGACATGCAGAATTCACGTCACAGATGGACAGCCGCGTTCCAACTTGCCTTCACTGTCAACGCGCTTTCAAAGCCTGGATAGGGCTGTCAGACCTTTGTATCCACGGTAACGACAACACTCAGCATCAACATCAACATTGCAAATAACACCTCCTCCCTCACCAACAACAACAGCAACAGCAAGGCCTTATCCTCAGTAGAATAATCTGATGATGATCAAAAATGGTCACAGACTAGTGTGTGTGTGTGTGTGTGTGTGTGTGTGTGTGTGTGTGTGTGTGTGTGTAAGCAGCTGACAAAAATGGATAAAAATCAATCGAGATGAAGTGCAGGAAACAGCAGCACTTCCTAAAGAGTTAGTCTGAGCAAAAAGTGCTGTGACAAAATAACAAAAACTCAAATCGAGTCAAATTAAAGAGTAAAATTTGATCAGTTAGATAATGATGGTGGAAACAGGGAGCAATGTGACGGCAGAGATTCACGTCGAGCCGCCGCTTGCGCTCTTTCAGCCACATTAATCAGCAGCTCGGACCCTCAACGTGAATTTGTCACTTTGTGCTGTATGAAGAATTATATCGCCGCTATCAATGTTTACAGAAGACCCGCCGTGTGAAAGACCCGTTTTGCTGTGTATTATAAAGAGGTGCCGTTAAAAACGCTGTTTGTGGATATTTATCACTTTGAGGACCTCAGAAAGTCACGTTGTGAAGATGAGCTCCCGGTTCATGACCGTGGCGTCACCAGCCAGCTGACATTCTCTATTAAACAGTCACCTCATAAGCTTTCAGCCGCTGGAGTGGCATGAAAATAATGATCCGACAAATAAATTGTGACTTATCTGAATCGGCAACATTCGCACTAATGCGCCGGTTGTGCGCCTTACGCGGTGGGACGCGTTGGAAGAACGACACCAGAGAACGGTGTGGCTCTGCAGGTTTCCTTCAGCGCGTTTTCGGGGAAACGTCAAAGGGCTTCGTTTGAAAAAAGCCGTGCAAAACGTCACAATTTTCCTCCAGATCTGAGGAATGTGCCACATGTGAGCGACAGAAATGAAGTGATATGATTTAGTGGTAGCGCCAGGGCTTCAGTACTTCTGGGCTGTGGGTTTGGATGCGGGTTCGAATCAGGCTCACTATGTGTGCAGTCTGCACGTTCCCCGTGTTCCGGTGGAGTCCCTCTTTGCGCTCTGGTTTCCTCCCACAGTCCAAACACGTTTGCGTGAAGTGATGACTCTAAACTGTCTCTAGCGTGGGTGGGTGTGTTTGTGTTTGTTTTTGTGTGATGTTGTTCCTCTGCTGTGTAACTGAGGGAACGAATGTAGGGAATTTACCATAGTATTTCTAGCATTATATCTAACCTTAAATAACTGCATCAGCAAAATGGCAGTTAATAATTCCATCACTTGGGAAACAAGTGTTTGCTAAACCAGTAACCATAACGTGTAAATTTACACAGACACATCAAAAAGAAACCGATTGTTCAGCTGTCAGAATTTCAACAGGAAAATGTTAATTTCCTATATCAGAAAACGGACGCCGCGATGTCAGGCGAATTGCTCCCAGTGCGAGAAAGACAAAAGGAGAAGCCTTACATTTCACACGTCTGGATTCAGCCACTTTAATCTCGTCCATCTACACAAGAGCCAAAAATAAGTCTTTAAACGGGGCCTAAGAATAAGCGTGGAGCGTTTTTAAGGCACGGAGCATCGACAAACTCAGCACGTGGCCCGGATGCCCACACTGATGCTCAGGCGAGGCAGCGTCCGCGTGGCCCTTCCTTTAACTTGATCAACAGCTGTAAATTAAGCTCGGAGAAGAAATACTTAAGGAATTCATTACTTAAGGAATTAAAGAATTACTTACTAAATTACTTAAGTGCCTTTCCTTGCGAGAATTTAAATGAAGTATAGAGCGAGAAACGGGGGTGGGACGAGGCGGAACCCGGCGACTTCTGGCAACGAACAAACACTTTCGGAGGAAAACTCCCATTTTCCGGCAGACAAACACAGCAAAAAGACCACAAGACTGATATTATTTTGTCAACGCTCTGAAGGCTAAAACAATCCTTTGATCCACACTTCACATGGATTCTCTCTTCCTTCAAGATGAAATACAACGGCTTTCTTGAAGAGAGGTGGCGCCTGTCCAAGTGAATCATTAGCACATTTGCGTTGGGGGGGATCATCTGAGCTATTTTTGATGGCATCCCAGCTAAGAAGCTTAAAACCTAGCGCTTAGCTGTCGTACTTTTTCCCGTCCGTTTTTACACGCAGATCGCAGGGGATCCGAGTCGAGTGCGTACAGGCGGCCGACGTGCGCGACGTTGCGGCGTGTTGGTCGGAGGGCCCCTCCTATCCGCACTATGTGCCAGACAGGTAGGTACGAGGACGGGGGAATATCTCGGTGTTTCATGGCCACGTTTGTTCCTTTGCACACGGGCTGAGCATTGATTTTCACAGCTGCAGCTCTTAGACACGAATGGACTCCCGTCGCCCACAGAGTCTGCGGTCTCTGCCTCCGCAGAAGTTCTTTCCATCATTTTCCGGGTGAAATCTCGCATCATCCCTTTTGTTTGTTGTCGGTCATTCATACTGTGCAAAATAAAGGCCTCGGGTC
Source organism: Arapaima gigas (assembly GCA_900497675.1). Taxonomy (NCBI): domain Eukaryota; kingdom Metazoa; phylum Chordata; class Actinopteri; order Osteoglossiformes; family Osteoglossidae; genus Arapaima; species Arapaima gigas. Next base: position 330,457 of record UFQX01000464.1, on the reverse strand, counting down.
ATATTTTTTTCCAGGCGCTTTGTGATCCATGTTTCTCTTTCTAATGTTACTTCGGATGAGGTCATAAGTTGGATGGCGAAGTCGCAGGTCCCGCTTGGCCCCTTCAGCTGCCATCCTCTAGTTCGTATTGCTGCGCTTCCTGGTGTCTCATCACCTTAAGGGTTGTTGATGTTTCTTACCGCCGGTCACCTGCAGAGCAGCTGGGGGCTCATCGCAGCTTGGTGAACATTCCAGAAATGCACGGATAGAGCGAGCAAACGACGTCCCGCAGGAATCCATTTTCACGTGGAACGTGAGTGTCGGAGCTCCCAAAACGACCGTCTGAACGTCCTCCGAGGTGTTCAGTAGCGAGAGCCCATAATGGATGCCTTGTTGAGGAACCGCGGCAAACGCAGGAGGAGGGCACGGACAGTGGTGAACGGAACGTTACTCCTGAGCCCTACACCTCTCCTGAAGCTACACGATGACGTGCGACCGTCAGCGGGTCCCGCTGTTTTGGAACCAGGCCGATGTCCCGTGTTAACTGACCGCACATCAAGGTCACCAAGCACAGTGGTCAACCCGCCTTGTTAAAAAGTTTCAGGCCTTCGCTAAAATCGAGCGAACGGTGAACGAGAAGCGCGTCCTTTGTCTAACTTCCGCTTTTCACTCTGCGTGACTCATCTCCTTTTAATCACAGCGTCGCAAATCCTCCGGTTTCACGTCCGTATTTATTTTTTGATTTTATTTCCGTTCGTCGGGAGCGTACCGCTAGCTTGCGAGCGAAAACAACCATTAAAAAATAGCTACTGAAACATGTCTCATTTGCCTCTAAAATTACGCCGACTGACATGCTTTCATCTGTCTCAAAGCGTGCGCACATTTATGTGTTTATTTCCCTGTTGTTTTTTCTTCTTCTTCTTCTTCTTTTTTCCACTTATTCCGTGGCGCAATGCTTTTACAGCCGGTTGCCAGGGAAACAGCAGATTTAAACACTGCGCGAGAAGCCGTGCCGTCTCTGCCTCTTGAGGGTGTGGCGAAGTCCACGCTACATCCCCCCCCCGAACAAATCCTTCACGGCATGCAGACAGGTGACCATTAGCGTCACGCCAGAGTGTGCGTCTGCAATGAACGTGTCCCTAACACACCAGCTCGTAGGGAAACGTGACCCGCCATTAACGGATTTAATTGTTTTACTTTTCCCCCCCAGAATGCGTTAAAAAGACTTCGTACATTAAAACCGGTAATGGTTCACGTTAAGCAAAGCAGAGATGCCTTTAAAGGATGCGGCGACCTTGAAGAAGGCGAAAGAAGTGGAATCAGACCCCTCAGAATCAGATCACTGTGCAGCGGCAACGGGGTCACTCAGGACATACAGCCACGACTTCGCCTCCACACTGTCAGGGCCTTATGGTGAACAGTTTATACTGCGTACATCTATTCAGGCAGCTTTCAGCAACTTCTCTCCAAGCGACGATGTCTGTACACTGATTTTACTCTTTTGTACAGCAGGGTGTTTCTCACGGGAGCAATTCTGGATGAGAAGAAACCACAGCAGGGGGTGGAATTCAAAACGGGCTTCTTTTGAGTGCAAGTTGGCAGCTTTAAGTACTGCGCCACCAGCTGCCTGCCGTGTTATTGCACATACGGCCCAGTCTGTAGCCGGCACGTGCCACTCGGCCATTCGTGTTTGTCCACTCCAAAGGACACATACTTCAAAGTGTAGATGCCCTGATGCACCTTAAGAAGGTCACTCTGCGGTTGTGACAGCCGGGGGTTGGGTTTTGCAGAAGACATGAACAGTGTTTAGATGTTCGCGTATATATATTTCCCAAAAATTAGAAGCTGAGCCATCCTGATGAGCAAGTACACAAATGACACCGTTTTTGAAATAATTTCATTACTAAAGGTTAAGCGCGATAAAAATGACAGTTAAAAAAATAAATAAATCAGAACACATCAGATAGATCTGGCAGTTTTGGAACATCTTACAGTTAGTTGAAAAATAATTGTAGTGAGTGAGTCCACAGAGGACAGGGGACAGGGACACTTGTGGTTATAAAGAATGCCACCTGTCATTGCTGTGTGAGCCTTTGGCACAGCTTTGTCACCCAGCAGCACCCAGTGTGACGCGGTGAGAGAGCGTCCCTCCTGCCGCCCTGCTCGGTCACCCCCAGGAGCTCCACTGCACACAGATCAGTGGCGCCAACATTCATTTTTATCCAGAAAAAGAAACATGACTAACAAGGGAATGCAATGTCTGAAATGCTTCTATATTTCTACTCAGCTGTTTCCTGGAGCAATAAACCTACCAAAGTTACAGATGAAACTCTGCCGGCCAGAAGGTCACTTGTTTTTCGCTCTGACATCACAGGAAAACGTGATATTCAATAAAAATGTAAAAAAAAAGAAAAAAAAAATCAGTTTGTCCAGTGTTGTCACAAACTGGCCGGCAGCGAATGGGATCTCAACCAGTGTGTAGTGTGGATTTGTAGAAAATCCTTCTGCACCTTCCCACTGTTTTCAGGTTAATGTGAATTCCAGCTCACGGTTCCAGGGAAATGTTAAAAACCATGTTTTTGTGAACTCCAGAATCCCTGCATGCTGTTCTGGGACCTACAACAGTTTGTCAGTTAACCGGTCAGAACCTGGTATTACACGTGAATTTAACACGATAAATGTTCCCTCCAATTTGTTTCTCTTTTCTGTTAGTCGTAATAAGTAGGTTTCTGACCAACAGCAAACATAAAAGAAGAGTAAAGAGTATATTCAGGTGAGCCCTCATATATAAAATTTCATTATAACACATCTAAACTTTTCATAACAGGTCCTGGTTTACACAACAGATATCCTGCTGTAACGTAGCGCCAAAAGTTCATCTGCAAGGAATCAAGAAATTCTAATTTTGCACGTCATACGAGAAGCTCATTCCTGTGCCGTAAATACCCAGGTACATGTGCCACACACCACTGTGGGGCGGGGCAATACGTAAAGGACATACTTTGCTGATATCCTGTCTCCTGTTCGCTTTGTTTCTACGTGTTTATGGAGGGTCTCCATTTCGATCTCATAAATAAAGTGTAATCCAGCGAAAATGGGGCCAAAAAGGTAGAAAAACTTGTGAAAAAAACTGAACAGAAGGCATTGAAAAGTGCACAGGGTAGAACTGAACACTGAGGTGTTTAAAAGAATCAAAAGAAGCGCATTGCCCACCACAACTCAGGCAGCTCTTGTCACTCGCGAGCAGAGCAGCAGTTCTTTATAGTAAACTTTGTTTGTTCTAAAACAAGGTGCTACAAACTGATTAACAGTGTTTTAGTGATGTTTGGTAAAACTGGTTTCGGATTTTAAGATGGGCTGAGAACCCATTGCTATTATTCCCATTTAAATGAAGGGAAAATACCCTCCCGCTGTAAGTACTTTTGACATGCACAGCGTTTTCCGGAACTAATTAAACACGAGTCGGGGTTCAGATATTCAACTGTTCTGAAATGTTGTTTCTATCATAGCAAGGTTGCACAGAAAAGGTGGACAACTAAGGCATTATGCAAAGTGACAGGAACCACGGGGATTTGTGGGAAGTTCTCGGTAGGGCTGAATTATTTCATAACAGGTGGAGAGCGAAGCTGTAACTCATGGCAGCTTGGTAAGGAAGAGCGAGCAGAAATACAACGCTTATGCTTCAGAGGGTTGTGACACCTAAAAGTACACATTTAACAAGTTAATGGAGCAAAGCAGGGGCAGCAGGGGGAAAAAATAATAATTTCAGTTATTGACACCACTAATTCAATAGTTTTGCCTGTTTGTTCAATAACTAAAAACACATTTCAATTTCACTCCTGAATGAACAAAACCATCCTGAGATGATGGAAACAGCCTCATCCAGGAAATAAGGGGAGAACGTCTGCTTATCTTATATGCTGGGCTATTAAAAAAAAAAAAAAAAAAAAAAACAAAAAAAAACAAGACATGTCATAAAAGGCTTTCTGAATGATCCAGGTAATCTGCCGTCATGTACCCGTGCAGACAGGTAGCTTCGCCGTTTGGCAGCGAGTGCAGCAGGACGTGTAATGGGGGGAAGAAGAAAAGAAAAACGGCACAAAGGACAATTGTGTTTGGAAATGAGACTGATAAGGAAGAGGTTCTATACAAATGCAAAAAGAATCTCCTTAAAAACATATTTGTTTTCACTGGGGGGGTCCTTATTTTGTTAAAGAGACCTAAGTGCTGTGAAATAAATAAAGGACGATTAGATGCAGCGCACTGAATATGCGGCATGTGTATGAATGTGTGTTTTAATCCTCCTGCCCGGCTGTCGGGGTTCTGCTCCCCGCTTCCTCCTCGCGCTCCGTTTCACTGCCGTTGGACACCGCCTGTTACACAGCTCGGCCTCTGTTTTCACCATATTGCGTTAAGCCCACCGAGGCCGCTTACTGGGAATCGGTGAGCCGACGTGACGGCATTGATCTGACGCTCATAACAATCTGATACGGGCTTTGAAATTGTAAATATTTACCTCCGTGTTAGTTGATGTACGGAACAAGCCCGTTCGACTGCTCGTGTCTCCGTTCCGCGTTTACGTTACGTCGGTCGAATTCATTAAAAGGGCCAGACCGAAGGTCAGAGAGCAGCGGCTCCGTTCCGAATGGGGAAACGAGCCCATTGAAAAGACTAATCCACAAAATTTATTGTCCTGCATTAGAATTGGAAACTGCAGACACGAGCAGCTTACAGGCTTTCGGGTTTTATGTCTTTCACATTCCTTAATATTCGAATGAATTGATGTTCCCGGAGGAGTTCAGGTTAAGCATCTCACAGAAGGGCACGATGCTGATGAATCAGCTTGTCGTTCGGGCCCAACGGCCCCCCGCGGATCATCCTCTCCTCGCCGCCCGCTCCTGATCCCGACCCCGGACATCGGAGGCCAGGGTAACGCCCACTCTGGGCCTGACGGTCACGGCGGCAGGTGCTCTACCTCAGCTGCGTGGCGGTCAAAACGCCAGGCCCTGGCGGAGTTACCCCCCGTCCGCCCCGCAGCGGCATAATCCGCCTCCCGGCTCCCCCACGAAGGAAGCCATTATCTGTGTGGAGCTTGAAAGTGACTTTGCCAGCCTCTCTCGGCAGGCAGGGGGGACCGGGCGGACACGGGGAGCCTGATCTCCAGCGACAGCTCCACACCGCAGGCGGCTGCATAATTAAGGAAGGCCTGCAAAGCACTCGCTCTCTTCTCAACCCCCCCATCCCCCCCTCACGAACAGCCACTACAACCCCCCTTTCACAGCCCATCTCCCTCCTGCTGTTCCCTCCATTTCGGCATTTTCCAGCGTGATCGTCCTCCGCCACGCGCCGCACACGCCTCCTCCTCATTCCGGGCCGCTCTTTAAACCATCAGCAGCGGTTTCATCACAAACCGTTCGCAAATGGCCACCAAATAAATCTCAGCATATTTAAAGCGGTTTTGAGCTTGGATAAAAATTAATAATAATCATAATAATTTTAATATAGAAATCAGTGGTTCTCAGACACATTTGGAAATTTAACTTTCGTCTCAGACACAGCTCAAGGTTCAAGGTTCTGCCTAATACGGGTCTACAATGACAGCAAAATGTAGTTTCTCCTGGACCACGGTGCACAGAGGTGGTCAGTACACCGAACACACAGCATGACAACAAGCTACACAGACTGGTAGCGGTAGGTAAATAAATAGTTAAGGAAATGAAGATAAGTCAAAGATAAATAAAGGTGTGGGTATTTACAGTAAGTAGTGCACAGTGCAAACAATATAGTTCTAAGTCAGTAGGGGTGATGGTGATACAGTGGGTGGTGGTCAGTGGGGGGAGTGGTGATACAGTGGATAGTGGTCAGTGGTGATGGCGATACAGTGGATGGTGGTCAGTAGGGGTGGTGGCCAGTGGGGGGAGTGGTGATACAGTGGGTGGTGGTCAGTGGGGCTGGTGGTGATACAGCAGATGGTGGTCAGTAGGGCTGGTGGTGATACAGCAGATGGTGGTCAGTAGGGGTGGTGGTCAGTGGTGATGGTAAAACAGTGGCTGGTGGTCAGTAGGGTGGGTGGTGGTCAGTGGGGGTGGTGGTGATACAGTAGATGGTGGTCAGTAGGGGTGGTGGTCAGTGGTGATGGCGATACAGTGGGTGGTGGTCAGTGGGGGTGGAGATCATTCCCTGTATTAGTCCTGACACCAGGTAGTACTGCATGTAAAGTATTTTGAGTAATTACATGTAAAACCATCAAAGGCAAACATATCGATATTTGGATAAAAGTTTTAAATGTCATAAACCTGATTTAAGCTTCGGCTCAGAGTAGTAGGAAAAAAGATGCTCCAAAAAAAAAATACACAAAGGCAGAAACAGAACTTGATCTGAATTAAACAAAATTAAACATTAAATTAAATCGAATTAAATTTATGTTCGGTAACATCTTACCAGAACCGTTCACCCAGACCTAACCCCTTTCCTGTGCTTCACACCATTGTTTATAGGGTAAATATGTAGCTTAAAAAAAGGACTGTTTCAGATTTCTGAGCTGCACTGGGATGCGCTGCTGTACCCAAAGGGCCGAACAAAGAATTTTAATTGTTTCCCGTCCGGAAGGTGCGTCCAGAAAACAAGGAACATAATGTATGTGACAACATCGTGCAGTATTTGTGACTCACCCCCCCTGTGGTGCCGGCTGTACAAGGACACAAGTCTGCGCCGCTGTGACATGCCCCATCGGGGGCGGGCGGGGGGGGGGGGGGG
>UFQX01000464.1:308580-323715 GCA_900497675.1 Arapaima gigas | reverse complement strand
GGGGGGGGGGGGGGGGGGGGGGGGGGGGGGGGGGGGGGGGGGGGGGGGGGGTGAATTCCTTACTTCCGTATGAAATATCACATACAGATGGAGAGTATAAATAAGTACTCATATAAATGAGTACAGCGTTCGGGTCAGGCTGACGCAGACAAGCCACTGAGGCCAGACACACGGTGCCGTCTGTTTCGTTACGTTTTCCAAGCCACGACCGCAGTTCCCCCTGACGTGGCTCCCCTGAACGGACCCTCTTTGAGGATCTGTCCCAGAGTTCAGTTTCAAATCCGATTCTTCACCCGCTGTTCTTCCCATGTACTAAAGCTGCCAGTCATTGCGCCGTCGGCGCCCTACAGCAAACGTCCTCGCAGCCGTGGACAGCGTCCGCGCAGCTCAGCTCCCTTTTTACTAACAGTGTCTCACAAGGCAGTTAACCTGCACTCTGGGTTCTGTCACAAACACCGCAGTGGTCCGTAAAACAGACAGTCACATGACCTCCGCCGTGACCCACCAATGGACAGTTAAACACGTCTCGTCCCGGAAAGAAGGACGACGCGCATAGGACCCTGGCGCCTGAGCTGATGGGACTCGAAGCCAATGAGCTGGACCGTCCCTGAGGACACCAACACCAGCTGCTGCTAAACAGAGCTTTGTGAGAAAACAGCGGTCTGTCCACCCACCTCTGTGTTACATTATTATTATTACTATTATTATTATTATTATGAAGACGAAGAAGAAATTGTTTAAGGTGGTTTCCAGCGTGACATTTGTTCATTAACCTACTTACCGTGATTTAGTCATTCATATAGCTGAGTAATTTTTACTCTGTCAGTTTAGGGTAAGTACCCTGATCCTGGGTTCTACAACCGTGGGATTTGAGTTCATTCAGGCTGGAGGCGGCACCTCTAACCCAGCCTGTCTATTTATTCCTCCCACTTTTGTTCACTTGAAAACTCCCCATTTGACTGCAAAGATGAGCCCCACCCCCAACCCCCACCGCCCCACAGGGGTCGCATGTGTCTCCGTTTCTCCGGCCCCCTTTCCTCCGTCTAATCGCTGCACGTTTCTCAGCCTCCTTCCATCGTTGCCGTTGCGGAGCAGCCATTTTCCTCCTGCCCGCGTCCGAGTCGGTTTCGGTTCTGCGGTCGAACCCATTTGATTCGCATATTAAGCCAATTGTTTCACAGCAACTGTTCGGTTCCATTGCAGCAGCTGCTTTAACACGAGGACTAACTGTGTGATTTATAGAGGCAAAGGCTAGGATTAAACATGTTAGCTCCAGTGAGGCTCAAACTTCACTTTCAGACTGTTTGCGATACATTTCTGAACGGAGAATTACTAAGAATCTGTGTCCTCCTACCGTTTTAATCAGGTCTTTAACCTTTCTTTTTATTCTTTATGCCAAGAAAAGACTGGCATCCAATCCTGTTTCTCATTTCACCTCATCCGACGATCAGCATCAACAAATAATGAAGAATAAGCAGGGATTAAATATGTTTGTAGGAGACATTGTTCTGCAGAGAACATATTTAATAAGATCTAAGCATCTTATTTTGCTTAATTTCCAGCCCACAACAAAGAGCAGAAACCACGATCCAAGTGCTTTAAACCATGACTAAAACAACAAGGAAATCATGCAGTGGTCAGCTTTTGCCTTAAAATATACCTTTTTTGTACATTTAAACAAAAGTGAGAAACAGGAGTATTAGGAAAGCAAATTAAACTCTGTAAACATGCAAAATAACGAAATGTTATCGTCTGTCATGCAATGCAACAAATACACTGTATTTAAATACGTTAGAATTGTTTTTGTGGTTATATGGAGAAAAAAACACGGTCGGGTTCTCAAACGTCTGGCAGAAAATGACGTTAAAGGATAACTTTTCTAAAACATGGCTATGAAAACGTCGCAGTCAGAAGGGGAAGGTCTCAGGAGGTCAGAGAACAGTCACAGGAGCGTGGTATAAAAAGGCCGCAGCTCAGCGGGCGACTTCTGCGCTCCTCTGTGAAGCGGCGCGAAAGTTGCGGATCGGGGAGCGAGTCGGGGACACGGCCGCTCTCTCCGGACTCTATTTGTTACACGACTATTTATTCGTTTGATCGCCACAGTCCTGTGACACGAGAGCCGCCCGCAGTAAAGGCTGGCCTATTTCGGCATTTGATGTGCAGCAGATTTGACGTTGCTCTCGGAGTGGAGAGGCAGAGAAATAAATAAATTAGCGAAGAAAGTAGCCGGGCACTTTCGCTTTCTATATTTGTGAACTGCGAGCGTTGCGCGGCCCCGCGCCGCTTCGCTGGCCGAGCAACCTGGTCGCACCACGACGGAGACTCTTGTCCGCTGACGTTCCCGTGCCGAAGAGGCAACGCGACCGGACAGCGGCTGCGCTAAAGTGCCTCTTACAAGATGGAAGATGACGCCGCCGAGCCGCGGCGAGAGTTGGCTGGAAAGTCGGCCGCGTGCGAGTACCTACCAGACTGTGTTGGAGTAGCACGACAAATAGAATAATTAGAATTGCAAACAAGGGGTGGGTGATCCACTTAAGACATATTTGTAAAAAACAAACGGAGGCGTAACAATTACCCTTGTTGCAATTGAAACAATAATGTAAAAAAAAAAAAAACCTCTGCATAAAAAAGTTGGTATAAAAAGGAACAGGTGGAATTATCGATAAAAAGCTGCTCAGTCACAAAAACATTACAGTAAAGAATATGCAGTTGTGGAAAAAAACATAAATAAAATAAATGTGATATTTTACAAGGTGGTCACACTTGTATAGCTAACAGTCCAGTGTGGTTTTTAGAACTTGTCTGTTCTGTGTGTGTGTGTGTGTGTGTGTGTGTGTGTGTGTGTGTGTGTGTGTGTGAGTATATGGGTGTGTGTGTGTGTATGTGTGCTCATGCTGTGCGCACATCCCGTTCGCCACAGTGGTGCACGGCTTGCAGCCGCCCAGAAGCTATTTGTCATAAACCCAGAGAATTACAGCTCATCTTGTGTCTCCTGTCTAGTATTTTTCAACAGAGAAAAAGACAGTTGGGGGGAAAAAAAAAAACTTTCACAAAAAAAAAAATCAATCAAACCCGCTTCTTGTTTGATTTTTTTTAACCTCTGCATTCGCGAGCAAATGTCCGGCCCTCCGAGTGAACTCTGAGCTCAGCCTCGACCTGTGCACAGCACCCCGAGGGCCGGGAGATGTAGATCAGATGGGCGAATAATTGAGTGTGTAAAGGGGAAGGTGACACACAGCGAGCGACGGCCTAAATTATTAAAACCTGTAATAGGTGCCATACTCAAAAGTGATCTGTTGCCCTAGCGGGTTCACACTCAAAAGCAAACAACACCCTCCTGATATTAGCAGAATAAAATAGTCCATCATCCACCCATCATCATTAACCACTTAATCCCCGGTCAGGGGCACGGTGGCCTGGACCCTCTCCTGCAATCATAGGGTCCCGGGCTATGAAGCGACACCCATACGGAATGCCAGCGCGTCGCTGCGTGAGAATAAAACAGTCCCCCGGTAATTGATATTCTGTATCTGTGGCCAAGCCATAAATATGTTTATTTTGCTGCAGTGCTCTCCGGGTATCATTAAAAGCAATTTACAAAACTGTCAAATCTTATTTCAACTCAGATTATTGTTCTTGCGACCAAAGTATTGCAGCTGCGTCAATTTGCGCGGATGGAAATACCAGTTACGGAATTATTATTACTTGAGTGGGAATAATAATAGCAGGGCGGGGTGGAAACTTAGTTCCCTCCTTTTAATGTCAGAAACACAGAAGAGAAATCAATGTGTCTGGGCAGCAGGAGTAGAGCAATCTGCTGGTGCCAAATCGATAGATGATGCCGTAATTTCTGCCCGTTTTCACTCGCCGGCAATCGAGCCGCGATTCTTAAAGTACGTCAGGGAAGAGCCGACTTAAAGGAGCCGCCCGAGTCGCTCTGCGTGTTTCGTAGGCCACGTGGTTGTGGTAACTGACATGGAGGGAAAACAAAATGCTGACGTAATGAGCGGAAGTGAGAGACGTCTTCTCCTGGAGACCTGTGCTCAACACAGAAACACCCTCTTCCATCTTCTCTACCTCCAGCAGGCCACATCAACGCTCCCGTCGCTGGCGATTCCCAGACTACGCAATCCTGCCAGAGAGCGATGGCGACGAAGGCCGTGTGCGGTGCCCGCCATTTCTGTCTACTTATTTCAGAAATGAAAATTCAACCATGGGAAGGTACCACCAAAGACACTAAACATTGTTTTTTTTTTGACAAGGAAAGGCCCCAGACCCTGCCCTTCTTTCAGGAACAAGTGCACATTGAGGAGAATGGAGACAGTTTGGTTACTTGGTTGCTTCAGCTGTTCCATCTGATGTTTTGGACAAAGCTGTTCAACCTGTGATGACTGCAGGTTGTCCTGAAGGTCTACGAGGTCAAGGTTTGCTGATGACTGTGCTCAGTGCTACCATGGAGATAGAGACGCAGTGGGGCGTAAACCTCCTTTCCTCTGGATGCAACTTTGGGCTGACCATTAATACAATGAAGACAGTGGTGATGCACCAACCAGCACCCCCTGCAGACTACATCAAGCTAAGGATTAATGCCAGTTGTCATCGTTTGGCTGTTGCGCGCAAATTCACCATCATCTACAAAAAAGTGGAAACCCAGGTCTTCAAAGCTGCTCACAAGGAAAATGAATCACTTCCAGCTGAGCTGCCTTACACCTGAGAGTCTTGAAGGTCAGGTGGCAAGAATGACTCTGATGTCTTAGAATGGACATGTGTGCAGAGCATCTTCTCAATGCTGAAGTAGATTCATCGTCAGCAGACAGCCTCCCCCCAAGCTCAGACTTGGGCGTCCGACACCTTCTTGTGTATTGCAACATCAGAACTCCAGTATCAACGTCAACATTGCAAGTAGCACCTCCAACACCACCACCACCAACATCAACAGCATCGCTTTGCCCTCATCCTCTCTGGAACGATGCCGGTGAAGGTGGTCAACGAAAACAATGGCCTGACTACTGTTGCACCCCTGCAATGGAGTGAACTGCTAAACACGGTGCTCCTCAATGGGCTCAGGCTCAGGGCGTCCAGGATAAACTCTACACGGTGAGTGTATTTCTCACATCTTAACCAGTGTGCTGAGACCAGAGGATCATTTTGGGCTGAAATCGGAAAACGAAGACTTTTCAGCGTTTGACTAAGCGCTCGGCATGATCTACTTTTTTGTTCTCGAGTTTGGCACTAATAAGGGCCACAGTTAATTTCTGCTCATAAGACATTTGTTTCCATCCTGCAATGATCTGCACAATCCTGGTGTGCTGTAGACACTCGAATCTAACAGTCTCAGGACCTTGGCCACCGGGGGCCAGCAGGGGGGGTAAACTTGCAGCTGTATTATTTACAGTGGATGGAAGTGCTTGACAAAGTAATTAAAATGACAAACTCCATTGTACTGTTTCACTCGCAACAATGGCTGGGGGGGAGTGTAGAGATGGGGGGGTGAGCGTGGGGGAGCAGGAGGGTGCAGAGGCAGGGAGAGAGGGGAGAAAGATACAGAGAGGGAGGAGGTGAGAGGGAGAGAGAGAGGGGGAACGAGAGAGAAGGAGAGGGAGAGGGAGTGAGAGAGAAGGAGAGAGAGAGGGAGAGGGAGAGGGAGTGGGAGAGAAGGAGAGAGAGAGGGAGAGGGAGAGGGAGTGGGAGAGAAGGAGAGAGAGAGGGGGAGAGGGAGTGAGAGAGAAGGAGAGTGAGAGGGGGAGAGGGAGTGAGAGGAAGAGGGAGAGGGGGAGAGAGAGGGAGGGACACAGAGGGTGGGAGAGCAGATCGAGCCAGATGGACACTCTCTGTGTCTGTGAGCTCACTGGGCAGTGTTATCGACACCATCTCCCCAACCACTCCACCACCTCGGGGACATGTGACATCTGGCCAGCACCTGCCTCACACGGTTGCACGCTGCTGTGTTCGTGTCGCACACAAACTCATAAATCTCAGTAGCCCCCCCAGAGCTCAACAAACACCGCAACCATTGGCACGCTATGACCTCTCGGGGGCACCGCCTGCTGCCCTCAGACAAGCCGACCCGGGCTGTTAATAACGGCCCTCTAAATCTTCCAGGTGTATGTCACACAGTCTCCCAGCGGCTCCTTGGCTCGTCCACCACCTCAAGGCGATGGTCATCACGACACACCGCCCCACCTGCCTCACCCAGAGAGCCGCCAGAACCCTCGGCCGGCGCCAAGACCACAAGCGGCTCTTTAAGAAGCTGGACCAGGAGTAAGTAAAGTTTGAAATGTAGAGTCCCCTCGAGGAACACCCGCATTACACAAACTGAGAAGTGGGACAGTCAGCTTTTTTCCACTTGGAAGAGCTCACTTAAATGTGGTATTACAAAGACTGGCAGAGACAGTGTGAGATCATTCCTCAGCTCCCGTTATCATTACCGTTATGTTCATAATCATTACCATTACACTGTACATCATACGCTATCATGACGGTGTAAGGCCGTGTAAAGTTGAAATAAGCACTTTGAGGAGCCTGTGTTTTTGCTCGCACCCCCCCCTCCACTGCGTTCTACTTAACCGTGTTCCCTTTCCTTTAATATTTCTAAAAACACGTTAGCAGACCATAATCTCCAGAACCGCCGATTGCTCTATTGCGCTTGAGCGGCATTCAAATGTGGGAGCGCGTTAGTAATGCGGCGAGACTCGAAGGCATCGCAACCGAATTTTACAAGAACGTGCTTTAGTAACGCGCTGGGCGACAACAAGTAGGGTGTTGACTTTCGGGAGGGAGAAACTGCACGAAAGATCAGCATGTCGGGGTGCGGTGGTGAGGTGGGGGAGGCGTCTATCTTAAGGCTCCATTAAATGACCTGCAGAGCAATTTCTCCACTCGGCAATACACAGGTCTACTGGGGCAGAAGCAGAAAAGCAAGTAACCGCAGTGTGTGTGTGTGTGTGTGTGTGTGTGTGTGTGTCAGTGTGACCCCTCCACCCCCCAACCACCTCAGCACAATCTGTGAGGAATCGGCAGGTGTGACCGAGGAGCAAAGCAATAACACTGCAGCTCTCCGCAGGGTGTCACTCGGAGGGTCACACTTTGGCATTTACCGCCTACATTTGCCATTCCAAGCGCTCAGTTTGCCAACAACATGCGAGATAAATGCATGCAGTCAGAACAGCGACATAGAGCCCGGTGTGTGTGTGTGTGTGTGTGTGTGTGTGTGTGTGTGTGCGTGTGTTTGTGTGTGAGCGATTTTGGCCCGATGTCAACAGCCACATAGTTTGAGCATCATTTCCAGAGCTGTGCCACACCACTGTGAACAAGTTACCTGCAGCACACCCGCGTGGTGTGTGTAAGCGAAGAGGATTCGTACTGATCGGAGATGCAGCGAAAGGGACAGCGCTAAACCACGACCGTCTCGGTTGTCATTCATGAACTGCGCTCCAGCAGCCCTGGAAATGTCACAAAAAGAGGCTGTGGGGGGGTGTCGGGCGAAGTGTCCTTCGTGGTAGTGTGTATCTCCCTCAAGCCGTAAGGAATTCCTCTTAGGTCAGTGGTGCCAGACCCCTTGATAAATCTTTCTAGAACTTTCCTGCCTTGAATCTGTGTGGCTGCAGCTGCACAGGCCTCTGTGGTGTACTGCGGTACCGTGGACTTCCCAACAGACACACTCTTGTTTAGTTTTCGGCACCACTCTAGTGTTATTCAATAAAGCACAGTTCTAAATGGTGAGACATATGGTGTTAGAACCAGATCCACCCTCACCACCCCACCGCAAAGGGAAGAAATAGAAACTTTTTGTGACCATCAGCTTCAGCAACTCTAAACCGGGGTTAAATTCATTTTCATGCCCCAGGTTACAGCCAAAATGTGCCTCGGTGTGACCGAAGGGCAGCACTATATGTCTCAATGGGTGAAGAGGAGGTGCAGATGCCCAACATGAGCTCCTGGTCTAGTGGGTCCGGTGTGTGTGTGTGTGTGTGTGTGTGTGTGTGTGTGTGTGTGTGTGTTAGGGTGCAGCCAGGAGGTCCTGCAGCAAACAGGTGGTGTATGAATGGAGGATTGCTGGAGCTTTAGTCACATGGTGGTAAGGTTATATGGTGGTAAGGTTATACAGCTGAGTGTGCCGTGCCTGAGGCAGGGAGACACACACACACACACACACACACACAGAGGAATGAAGAGCTTCTCTAAACACCCTGGGATTTTGTATCTGAAGGAGGCATCAAACGCTTGTGTGCAACAGAAGATAAACACTACAGCTGGACTCCAAGTGCTTCTGACAAGAGGCCTCCTAAGACCCCTGAGGAGCTGGGTGGTCCCTCACCCCCATGGAGAAACAACAGAGGGTGTAAAACAAAGACCAGGATATGCTGGACGCAGCGGGTCAGCGGGGGGTCTGTGCGAGGTGCTAGAGAACGGTGTTCCACTTTGGTTCAACACCGTCCCACAGCACTGCCAGACAACGTCTTTCATAGCAGCTCAACACACAGAAGGTCAGACTCCCAAGAAACACTGTCACACTCGTAAACGGCCACACACACACACACACGCACACACACACACACACACACCTCCTCAAATCCTTGGTAGGCCCTGCCAATATGTAAACTCACATAAGGAGACCTGTGGAAAAAAAAAGCTAACAGTAGTGGACAGGGGCTATTGAACATGTGTGCATAGTGTGTGCATGTCGAATAGTCTTATCTTCTTGTAGTAGACCGCAGTCTCACACACACACACACACACACACACACACAGACACAGAAAAATACTTAGATAGATACACATATATGTTTGCCTGAAAAAAAATGCTGATTCAGTTCGCAGCCAACGTTGTCCATTTGTCCTTGTAGGACCTATGTTCCCATGTTCCTCACTTCACTTGTTTAAACTTTCACTTAAAGTTTCTGTTCCACAGAATGTGGAAAATGGATATTGACAAGCGTGAATGGCAGAGATCAATACGGAGTGTGTAACAAAGCACTCGCTCAAGGAGAGACGCTCAGCTGCCCCTGTTGGCTCCGTGCCGTCATAACCAGCCCATTAATTGGACGCAACAGTGGCAATAAGAGCCGGAAAACAATTACGAGACCCTACATCCGGTCAGAGGGAAAAAAAAATCAAAGCGTATAAAACCAGATGCAGAGTGATGAATGAACTTGAAAATAAGAGACGGCTCAAAACGACGACCACTTTTCATTTTGGACACTACTAAGCACATGTAAATGTGTGGTAATTGATTCCGCCCTGGCAGAGAAAATCTTACTGCAAGGCGACGCTAAAGAAAAGAGGAATAATTAAAATGCAGCACTTACGCTACAACACTTTGCTTTAATAATGCCGGAGCTGATGAATAGGCCGTGTCTTACGATACATCCACCACGACAGAAATAAAGGGTCAACAAATGTCGGGATGCTGCTTCATTGTTACTTTGACAGGAATCCCATCCCAAGTGTGTCCCAGTGTGGGACTGCGGCATGAGGCAGTGGTGTAGGGCGTTGGTGTAGGGCAGTGGTTTGGGGCAGCAGATTGAGGTAGTGATGTGGAGCAGCATTTTGGGGTAGCGATGTAGAAAAGTGATTTAGAGCAGTGGTGTAGAGCAGCAGTTTGGAGCAGCAGTTTCAGGCAGTGGGGTAGGGCAGCAGATTGGGGCAGCAGGTACAGCAGAGATTTAGGGAAGCAGTGTAGGGAAGCAGTTTGGAGTGGCAGGGTAGAGCAGCGATTTGGAGCAGGGGTGCACGGCAGCAATTTGGGGCAGCAACATAGAGCAGAGATTTAAGGAAGCAGTTTGGGACAGCGGTGTAGATCAGTGATTTAGGGCAGCAGTTTGGGGCAGCGGTGTAGAGCAGCAGTTTTGGGCAGTGGCATAGAGCAGGCTTGGGAGACCAGTGTTCCTTCATTGTAAGCTCAGCTTACGAATTCCACAGATGGACACCGTGGTAGCCTGCAATGGAAACAGTGCATCTTGTTCCTTAACACGCTTAGTATTTTGCCGAGTGACAAGTGGGACTGTATAACTTGAAAAGCTTTTCATCCATCCTTCCCCGGTATCTTTTTTTAAATTGTGACCATTGGCAGACACACACACACACACACACACACACACACACACATACAGCACACTGGTTAATAAAGAATGACATAGCAAAGAACCCTTCCATCTATACGGACCGGGGGCCATGCATCTGCAGGCAGTTATTAATATGTAAGGTTCATCAAACGAGTGGATTTTCTGCCCACTCTCCAACACACACACACACACACACACACACACACACACACACACACACACACACACACACAGAGGGCAGTGCTGCTACTGGGAAAACAGCAAAAGGATGAACATCATCACCACACCCTCTAATTGCAATATATTAGCTTCCGGTGGAAGCCTCTAGGTACGTCCTCTTAAAGAAGCTAAAATATAACATTTTAATTAAAAAAAATATTGTTCCATTTATTTTTCCATTTCATTTCCATTAATGCAAGGTCCTCCCTATTATCACACATTGGATAATTGTGTGCTCCATTTTATTGTGTGCAGCTGGTGCTGCTTTAAAATGCATTGTTTTCTAAGGCCAATAATTGGATTCCATTTAAAACCATAATGCAGTTTAATCATAGACCCCGGCCTGCTTTTCTCCTTATTGGATAAGTGAATAATGCACTCGCCCAGCGCTGCACGCGTGTTCGTGTTCGTGTCGGACAGTAAGGAACACAAGAAACAGCAGAAAGGGAGCAGCAAAACACTGCCAGCCTCGAGGCAGCTGAGCCCCAAGGTAGGCCTGGCAGTCGACGTTAACCAGGTAAGTGGCTTGAGCTAAAGGAACGGATCATGCAGGAACACGTGGAAATCCTCATGCGGTTTTATGTCCAGGGCTGGAATGGGGCGACCTGCAGCACCAGCAACCTGAACAGAACCGGGATTAACTGACGCCTTCTGAAGACGGATATGCTGAGCAAGGAGGGGAGACATTGTGACGGGGGGCCAGCAGGTACATGCATTGCATGGCAGAAATGACCACTAGATTATAGTGGGGGTGAGAACAGAAAAAGAAACATCTATAAACTGCTAACAATGAATTATGAATTTGTCACCTTTGTCTTTTTTTTACAGGGCCGTAAAAGTTCAAGGTTCACGTTTCGGAAATTAGTTCCCCCTGGACTACGGTGCACAGTACAGTACACTGAATGGGCAGCATGAAAGCACAGGGTGACACAGAAGACTGGAGGTAGTTGGTGGCAGACCCTAAATAATAAATAAGAAGTGAAGATAAATAAGGATATATATAAAGCAGGTAAATAAGTGGGAATTTACAGAAAGTGAATCTGCCGTCATGCCATTATAGTGCAAATGAGGGGGTGGATTCATTGCTCGAGGGCACTGCTGCAGGAGCTGGGATTCCTACCGGGGTCCTACGAGAGGAAAGCAACAGCTTTACAGCTCCGCTATCTGCTGCAGCTGTCACGCCTCCAGCGGGACCCTAGAGCGAGCTTCCGGCAGGTGGTTCCGCTGACCAGGGGAACGTCAAACGCAGACACTTTGGAAACCGAACCGGCGGGTAACAGCGCAAACAGAGATTTCACTACTGACACCCTGCCAGCCTCTATTGACCAGCTCGACCCGCTCGGCAGTATATTATATATAACAAGGTGGCCAAACACATAAAAATACGGCCAGTTTATAGGTGAGCCTTGGTTGGATATCCGATGAATGATGGGAAAGAAATCAAGGCAGCTACTATAAATACTCGACTGAGCGTACGCCACTGCCAGCGAGACTGTAAATGTCCCAGCTAGAAAATACCACGGAGAGAGAACAAAAATCACCAAAAATCACTGAGAACAAAAATCACCGAAGCAGACCTCCGATCTGGACAACAGAGGCATGCAATTTATTTCGTTGATCAACAGAAAAAAAAAACCCCTTTCATTGACCGTCCGTTAGAACCCGATCAGAAGCGGAAGCTCCGGCGTCACACGCTGTTGAATGAATGACTTCCCAAAATAGGCAGCAAGCGCCACACCGCTGGACTTCAGAGCCTCCAAAGTCACGACGCGACTGGACCGAGGCGTCGAGATCGGAAACGAGTAAACGCTGCCGTCTCCTAATGGAATCGGAGCTCAGTGCGTTCACTGCGGCCAGAAATGAGCATCATTACGGAAACACATGAACCTTTTCACGCGGCGGGCTGGGGACGGCCAGAGACCCTCTACAGGCTCCATCTGGTCGGTGAAAATATGCCGAAGAGCGACTTGTTAGGCAATTTCCCGTTCCTTTTTTCCACCGCCGCGGTCCTTGCAGCCCGACTGTCGCGCTCCCAAACACGGCCTGTGCCTCATACGTCTTAAGTATGGCCCAAGCCCCTCCAGGAGCTGCAGAGAATTACCGTGGTTTTGTCACAAAAGTGCCAGCTAAGCTTCTGCAGCCTTGAGAGCTCATAACAATGTGCCTGGGGGGCTCAGCCTTGAGCAGGAGGTTTTTTTTTTAATTTTCTGAGTTATGAGACAATTAGCATTTCTGAGTACAGTAATATGCTGGCTGAGATGAGCTGCATATGAGGTTGTCAAAGTCTCGCCGAAGGTCCCTTCTAGAAGATCTGGTTCGGCCTCGTGTTTATCGCCACTGTGCCATCCAGCTGCACAGTTTGGCAGATTCTCGCCCCTGAAGCGACACGCCACCCAGAACATACAGAAGTAAAATATAAATCTCAGCACAGTGGAAGATCATTGCAAAAAAATGCTCGACAGCACCGTTTTGCCAGCATGCAGAACTTGGCGGCACAAAGGGGTCGGGAATAACTCGGCCACCACAAAGTCCGCCGTCCTTTTTACCGCTGCGTCGCTGTCATCAGCCACAAAAATCGTGCTTTAAAGTGCTTTAATTTGGCCTGTAAGAGAGCGAACTAAAGTGCACGGCAGTTTTCACGGCCTGCGTGTATAAATCACGGTGTCAGTTATTACTAATTTGCAAAACAGTATGGTTAAAAACCGGTGGTGTGTCTGCTCCAATTTCCTCACTCTTTTCCCAGTGTTCCATGGCGCAGGTGAGGAGATGCTGGATTGCTGCTGCCATCCACTGAGGCGGCGCGTGAGGAAGGCCACGCTGCCCGCTCTAATATGTTTGGTCTGCCGAGTCCACTGCCTCGCATGGCACTCACAGCTGCATCTCCATGGAGACGGGTCTAATTCGAACGTGGCAAGCGGGTGACTGGAATTGCAGATGACAACTCGGCAGCGGGGCTGGAGATGGCAGCTCCATGTGCAAAGGGGGGACAGAGGGAGTGAGACAGAGAGAGAGACAGAGAGCGCAAGAGGGAGAGACAGACAGAGGGAGAGAGAGAGATGGAGACAGAGAGAGACAGAAAGTGAGAGAGAAATAGAGCTAGAAACAGAGAGAAAGGGGGGAGAGAGAAACAGAAAGGGATGGAGAAAGAGACAGATAGGCACAGAAAGGGATGGAGAGAGATAGACAGCAAGAGAGACAGAAAAAGGGATATAGAGAAAGAGACAAAGAGAGACAGAGAAAGGGATAGAGAGAGAGACACAGAAAGAGATGGAGAGAGATAGCAAGAGAGAGAAAGAGAAAGGGATAGAGAGACAGAGAAAGGAATAGAGAGAGAGACAGAGACACAGAAAGGGATGGAGAGAGATAGCAAGAGAGAGAAAGAGAAAGGGATAGCGAGAGAGACAGAGACAGAGAAAGGGATAGAGAGAGAGACCGATAGGCACAGAAAGAGATGGAGAGAGATAGACAGTGAGGGAGAGAGAGAAAGAGACAGAAAGGGATAGAGAGGGAGAGACAGAAAGTGACAGAGAAAGGGATAGAGAGACAGCAAGAGAAAAGCAGCCATTAGAGGACTTTAAAGTTACTCCTATGTGTCTTTGCGAGGGGCAATTATTTTATTCCATCTTGTGCTCTGGTTCTGTTCATCTTATCATGTTACATGTTAGAATTGCTGGTTCAGACGAGGCAAAGCCAACACCAGCAGTGCTCTGCAAATTATACTAATATGACCAGAGCTGAAGATCCCACCCTCACCTCGATTTTACACCGGCAGGATCAAAATTCCCAGATGCAGGTGTGTAATTCCACGCTGAGACTTTCCTGGAGGACGTTGATGGTTCCGCTGTCCGGAAACCCAAATAGGCAAAACAGGTGGGGGGTGGAGGTGGAAAAACTTGAAACTCCGGAGCACAGGTACCTCAAGGTCTTGGCTCAATCCCTGTAAATCTACTGGTGTGTTAAACTGGAAAGAAAACCCTGGCAAAAACGAACCCCCTGAGTGCGTGGGGATGCCACCAGTAGTGGGCAGTGCGGAAACATAGCAGCGGCAAAGCCGTGGGGGGTCCCGCACGAAGGAAGGTGAGTGTGTCCCACGCACATCAGCAGAACCCGCTTTTGCTCACGTTTGCCCATCGCGACCACCTGTCACCACCAGGCACCTTTTCCCTCATCGCTTCCGACAGCCGTGTTCATTACCGGTGTCTGTCGCCGAAGCAACACATTCGCACTCTGTCACATATTCTTCCAATTAACATCATAGCGGAAGTGAAACAATTTAGACCATTTTCTCACCAGAGATATTCAGCAGCTCACGGTGGGAAATCTGTGTTTCATTTTGATGAATGTGTCTTAAACAGCACGTACATTATTTGGGAGAAGTGGCTACCTTTGTTTGTTTAAATTTGATTTGATAAAAGCAGCGGCCGACATTTTTATTCGACCATCGATCCTTTACACCCTCTTCTGTTCAAACACTCGATATTTATGAGAATGAGAGCAACTGGAGGAAAACTCTGTCACGAAGACTGCTGGTAACCAAATGCTAACCTTTAGTGCGTGTTTTACAGAATCGGCTTTAATGCGAACTGGAACTGTTTTCCTGCACATAACATGACCTCATTAGTCTGACAACTAATCGATTCACATAAACACATCTGTCATGTTCGCTCCCAATTAATGTCATAAACTCAAACTTTTCCCGTCTTTTACTTCGTCTTTTACTGCTGCTGAAGGGTTTGTTGACCACCGTTTCTCAGGTCTGCTTTGTTCGGTCAAGTGACACCAGGCCGAGCGCTGAGACAGGAACTCGGGGGGGGGGGGGGGGACTTTCCGCACGTTACACTCCCTGACCCCC
>UFQX01000464.1:229530-308549 GCA_900497675.1 Arapaima gigas | reverse complement strand
GGGGGGGGGGGGGGGGGGGTGACTTGCCGAACGTGACACTACGTGACACCACCGAATCGTCCTCAGTCAAGTCCCGCACACGACCTCTGCCTCCGGCGCCTCCGTTTTACCCCACTGTTTACTCTGCCGCACACCTTCCCGTCTGTCTCCTGTCTTGCTTTATGTCTCCCGGATGATTGAAGCATCGCTATGAGGCCGTTGGGACCGTGGGGACTGTCACCTGCCGATGGCGTTCGGGTCCGGGACCGTGTTTACCAAGCCGCTCGCCAGACGGCATCTACAAAGGAACTGTCATAAGCGACAAACAAGAAGCCGGCACCATTTCATTAATATTGTAAAGGAGGACGGTCCCCCAGTGGTGCACAGCGACGTCCCAGCCAAAGCCCCGCTGACACAGTCGGGGGCCCTGCGACAGACAGAGCACCCTGGCGACTACTCCTCACTCGGGAGACGGTTAGTTAGCAGTGCCACTGAAGGACAGCGTCACACTGTGTGCTATGTTACCAGGTCCTTAAGAGGGACCACACGCTGCAGAGCAGACGCCCAGCCTTGGTGGTCCTAACCCCCCATGTGAATTTATCAAAGTGGAAAACACCCATGGCTTTAACAAAGACCAGGCATCGTTCTCGAGTCACAATGACCACATAAGCAGAGCGATTTTCCCATTTTGAAATCGCCTCTGGGCCGCCGACTTCTCCGGAAGAATGTCGGCAGCAGGCCGAAGCTGCAGGACAGGCACAGCTGGTTAATGGACCCACAGTTCTTTGTGAGACACAATGGACGGCGCGGAGACGGGACCCCCGGCTGCCAAGCGGCCGCTTCAGGTCTTGGCAGCTGCTCAGCCCCCACGTACACGCCGCTGCTAGGTGCTGCGCGCCACACACCGCACATCACGTATGTAATTACAGTGGAAATGTATAATTACCTACGACTGCGATGGACCTGTTGCGTCGCCTCCTGTCATCTGCACCGGGTTCCTGCCGAAGCCCCGGAGGACATAGCTTTGAAATTGCATAAGAGCTGCGTGTTGGAGTTCAACATCATCATCATATCATTGCTGCAGACGAAGTCAAATCGTCCATTGCTAAAACTCTCAGCAGGATATACTTTTTTTTTTTGTCTTTACCTCAAGCTTTAATCTTTCCTCAAGTTGCCAAAGGTATTTAGCGGATGTATTGCCACGAACTTCATACGAGACAGCATTTTTAAAAAAATCCAAACGGCGCAATATTTTAACGAAATTTACATAAACCACCTGGCCGGTGCACGCGTTGGACCTGCGTGATGAACGCGGCATCTCGACGGTATCGTTTTCCGCGGCCCTCCGCCGATGAACCGTGACGATAATGCGGAGATTAGCGTCGTCTCCCGGCGAAGCTCTGATCCTGCCGGCGCAATAATTCCCGCTCTTAATAACGCGCCATTGCTGGGAAGTCGGCCTAAACCAGATTTAAAAGGACTGATGATGGCGCTGACCTCGCTCTTGTCGCAGAGTCACATCCAGGCGAGGTTTCTGGAGTCAAGGTACCACAGAGATCCCAGTGGGGCAGATGTGCCCGTGTAACGTTTCGCATTTCCTCCTCATTAATAATCATTGGAAATTATCTAATTAGGTATCCAGCCGAGCCTTCCTTCGTGGGCCTGGAAGTCCTCTAATCGGTTATCTGTGCAATCACCATGGCAACAATCCCCTATCCCTTTGAAAAATAACTTTTCTCGCACATATCCTGACACAATCACCATTTTTCTGCACTCTAATTCTGCTCATTACTGCTACATTATATATTGATATAATGAAGTAGGTTCTCATACATTTTTAATAACGAATAACTAACTGTGCGATTTCTCAAAGTCCCCCTAACCCCCTTTTCTTTACTTTGATGCGTGCAGCGCCGCTTCGGACTCTTCAATTAAAATTTTTGCCCACGAGAGTCGAGGAGACGATGCTGAGCCGCCACTGCTCTTAGGGAATGCCGACACCGGGGGGCGCTCTGTCTGCTGACCTCTCAGCGGCAGCGCTAATAATTTGCGGGCCAATTATTTTCTGCGGCCGCTAACCGGCCTTGTGTCCAATTACCGTCTTTAGCTGCGACACAGAATATCTCGCACGACATTTTTATTAATTTCCGTGTCGTCGACTTTCTCCGGGTTGGTCACTAAAAACCTCGACGGTGCGCATTTCCAGCTCGGGCGCTGTAACTATGGTTACGCTAAACCTACTGGACTCGCTGGAAGGTGACACACACACACACGTATAAAATACATATATAACAACGTGGGCACATTTATGTTAAATATTAATATTCATTGAAACATTTCAGGCAAAGGTTAAGTATTTTGTGGATGTGGCCCCTTGGCTCCCTAAAAGATTAAAAAACAAACTTCGACAAATGCCATTTAAACGCACCTGTGCAAACTTTTTTGCTTCTCTTTGAATCGAACGTAAACAACGTACATGTTTGTGCGGGGGGGGGGGGTGCATTAACCGAGCACGGTGGGCGTTTATTATACATTGCATATGTTGAGTGGGCAGAGCTGAGTGCTGGTCGTGTCATCGGGCGGAATCGAAGAAATTTGCAAATAGCAAGTATTTATGAATATCGTGCATCAAAGAGGGATGAGGTTTTTATTTAATAGGGTCACGCTTAAGTAAGTTTTGTTTTGTGTTGATCGATGACACGGCAACATCATTACTAACCGTGGATGTCATTTGAAGTCAAAACACCGCTTATCGCCTGTTAGGTCTTCCAACCTCCACCTGTGTAGCTGTGGCAGCAGATTCGGACCAAGGGAGGGCTCCAGTGAGACGCCCCCCCCCCCACATCTTGCTGTTCGCTCACAACTTTTCCCTGCTGCCAGGCAACAGCTCCCCACCAGCAGGGCGGCGCCACCTCCGTGAGCCTTCTCCAATATTTGAACCAAGTGCTCCTGGTTTCCCTCTGCGTTCATCCTCTAGCAAAAACGTGAACTCGTGGGTAATGAACAGATCTGAGTAAAAACAGCATCAAGACCACGTAATGTAACGGTGGGCAGTGACACCCAGAATAATTCAATGTCTCCATTCAATCTGTGACCAGAAGTCTCCTTCCTTCAGTCTCCCCTTGCTGTTGGGAGCTTTTCATTCAAATGAAAATACTGAAACAAAAAATATACATCTCTGAAGGCTCATTAACCTATACTGTAATAAGAATGCACTAATGAAACAGGGAGTTAATTGTTTTCCGTTTTCCGTTTCAATATTAATAACATTTCAAAATATGGCCTCTTACGTATTCTCTGATTCTGATACGAGTCCCGACTGCACCATCATATCCACCTCTGTCCCGTTGAAGCCATTCTCCCCAAAGCTGGCGTCGCCTACGCCTGACCGTCCTGCGCGTCTCATTTCCTTCGCCATGGCAGATACTTATATCTTCTCCTCATGTCTTACTCTTTTACAGCCACTGTGATGTTCACTTGTGTTATTTTCTCAGACAGAAATGTTACTGCTGTCTTGCATTTCGTATCCACGTCTCGATTTGGTTAGTAACATTTTAGGAGAGCACTAAAAGGAGAGTGAGAGCTCTCCACAAATCCCTCATAGCACCTTTCCTCAGTTGTGTACTGCATCTGCCCATTTATAAACATTCATAAATTATTTCAGCAGCCGTGAGGCACCTGAGGCACATTCTGTGAGCCTGAGCGGTGCCACCTCACCTCATAGGTACTACAGTACAAGACACCTCTGAACCACACACAGCTTTGCAAGCTGTCCTACCTTTCACCCATTTTTATTATAGTACGGGCAGTCCGAAGAGAGTCGCATTCATAGGTTTGCTGCCTTTTAAACTGCGATAAACAGTGAACGACAAAGAGCAACAATTTGGATGATACGTATAAAATTTTACCATTCGGCTCAGTATTGTCCCACAGAGCGACGCCGTCGATCCTGACATCTATGCTGGGATCAGCCGAATGAGATGTCGTCGTCACAAATGTATGTGTTTTGTTAGCCATCATAGATTTCTTGACGCACGGAATTATAATGTAAGCTATTTTACTGCATTTGTGCAGAAGGACAAGAAGCTCTTTTGAGGCAGCTGCAAAAGCTGTGATTACTGGCAATGAAATTTACAGGCGGGTGAATTAGCTTTGCTCTACAATGACCATTTGATAAACACAAAGCATCGGAAAGATGGTTCCAATTGTCTGAGCCCAGCCAAAAAGCCTCAATTCTTCCTGACACTGTGCTCAGCTGAAACAGGTCCCAGTCTCCTTCAATTATTGTGCGTTTGATATTTTCTGCTGCGAAGCCAAAGTTTTTTCAGAAGTTTGGACTGACTTTGGCTTTCTGATCACTCCAGCATCTGCCCGCATTGAAAAACTGTACCGATGCTTTATAAACAATCCATAATGTAACCTTGAATGACTAGACGCCTTATTCTCCCAACTGTTTTCAATCACGAGAAGAAGGCACCCCTTTCAAAGAGAAACCTGTAAAGCCAAACATCACGTTGTTCTGCCTGTGTGAAGATTAAAGGGAGAAAACAACCGGTCCTACGTCATCAAAATGCACTTTGTCAGTCCTGTGGGGAGCCACAGCACGGCTGCGTCCGGGATCCACGCTCAGCCCAAGTGCACAGGGACAAACCAGCAAACATTACTGCTGCTATTTATTATTATTACTACTGAGAGCAGCTTGTATAATCAAAGGACCCAAGTCCGAATCCCTGCTCCTGATCAAAGTAGTTACCCTGAATTGCTCCAGTAAAAATTACCCCGCTGTAAAAATGGGAAGATGTATGCAGGTTAGCATGTGAAGCTAAAATTGGTGGGTTCCTTGAACCAAGGCGCAGCTCAGTCAATAAATCAGTAGCGTTTTTGTTATAATAGACTGAATTGCCAGCTTATTAGATACACCCTCCACCTTCACACATATTGCGCATTCCAACACGTTATACGTCACGAGACCAGGGTGTGGGGTATAAATCAGGCGGAACAGCATTTTTAGCATCGGTTAGTGTTCAACTGAGTGTTGGAATGGACAGAACCAGTGACCTTAGTGACTGTGAATGCGGCATGATAGTTGGTGCTACACGGTCTAGCATCTACCAAACAGCTGTCATCCTGGGCTTTTCATCCACGTTCCTTTGGGACAGTGGTGAGAAAAGCCTAGAAGTACCCGTGATCGGCGATCCTGTGCGCAAAAGAGCAATGGTGAGAGTCGTCCAGCAAACAGACGACAAGACACAGGCCACAACCAGGCAAATTACATTCGAATTCCACAGCGGTGTGCAGGATGTCACCTCAGAACGCACCGCTTATCACACAGAGCTCTTGTCTACGACAGCCAAAGACTGTGTCAGCCAGCGACTGCAAAACACAAGAAAGTGCGTATTCAGTGGGTGCAGGGGCATCATAACCAGACTGCTGAGCAGAGGAAAAAGTAATCTGGTCAGATAAATCCAGGTTCCTTTTGCATCATGTTGTGCATGAGAATTTGGCCAAAGCATCACGAAACCATGCGGCCACCCTGTTTGGTGTCAACAGTACAGGCTGGTGGTGGCAGTGTGATGGTGTGGGGACTGTTTTCCTGGCACACATTAGGGCCCTGATACCTACTGAAGAACATCTGAATGACACTGTCCATCTGAACATGGTTGCTGTGCAAGTTCATAGCCACGGTTCGATAAAGCACCATACTATCACCGAATGGTTCTAGGAACTTGACAGCCAGTTTTCACTGCTTCAGTGGCTGCACAGTCCCCAGATCTGAACCCTATTGACTGTGCAGCACTCCAATATGCAACGACAGCAACGCCCCACGATCGTTTCCACCTGGTGCAACATTCCTTCACAATAATTCCGTGCCCAGGCGAATTCATGCTGTTCTCAATGCCAAAGGAGAAGTAACCCTCTACAACGCAGGTAAATGCAAAAAACCGGCGACTCAGTATAATTCTCGTTCCTTCTGAGCTGCTTTTATACCATGTTGCTTTTGTATCCCCTGAATGAGTGACCGACTGCTTGGCGACTTTGGATTTTCTCTCTTTTAAGAGAAAAAGACAGAAGGTGCCCCCAACGCTGGCACCTCCCTGCACCTGCTGAATGACTTTGACAAGGAGCAAAACTGTTTATTAACCTCCCACTGATGCCGGTGGCGTCTCTAAAATCAGCCTTTAACACATCCGCTATTCATTCTCACAACGCCTCCTCTCCTGCCCCGAACACGTCCCCACCTGGGTTTCCGCTTCTTTCAATACCGGTCGCTACAGCAAAGTTCATTTCATGGTTTTAGGCAGTAAGAGAAGAAATGAAGTTCACAGCTGGCACTTTCACAGCAGGTATTGGGCGCAGATGCTTCGAGTGCCTCCTGCCACGTCCGTGTCTGAGGCGGCTGCGACAGACTGCGCTTCTCTGGAATTGGGCATTTTCCGAGGTCAGCCGAATTGAAAAAACATAAAGATGTATAAGAAATGTTCCAGTTTTATATGAAACAGACTTAATAAACAATCTACGGTTTCTTAACTCAGTCTCACGTTAGTGCGAGGCTAGCTAGTTTGGTGAGTAACCAGTGTCACCGTCTGAACCGGACGTGTCGCTGACATCATGTTTTTGTTAAAGCTCACGGAAACGGTGCCATGACGTGAATCACACTCCCTACATGTAAATGCCGTACTTCAGTTATACCATAAAAATACAGTAAACTCCACACTGGAGCGATAGGACACTGAGAGGCTAACCACATGAAATGAGGTAAAACTCACTAACATGCTCACCTTGCATGTTAAAGTTGTGTTTGTTTTGAAAGACCAGCCTCTCCTCATGCAGAAAAAAAAACAGATAGACCTCAGGCAATAAAATGCTTGGCATTCGTAGTGTTGGTACCAAAGGGGCTTGAGGCTCTGGATAGTAACCATCCCTAAACTAACAGAAAGATGAAAGAATGAAGGAAGGCAGGAGGGAACATCACCAACAGACTGGGTACATTTGCACTGCTGCGCTGCTTTTCTGCATCTGCTGTCCACCATCGGTGTAACTCACTACCTAAACCATCTTTCTTCTAAATTTGAATCTGTGCATTTCACACCGAGTCCCAAAAATTCTGGCAGAGCATAAACCTTGCGGTCTTGTGACTGGAGCCGCCTCTGTCTTCTTCATCTCAGTTCTCTCTTTTGTTTTTTTTGTTCCCATTTTCACTGGTAACGTTGCTTTATGGGCGAGACAATCGATCGACAAGAGAACCTGCTGTTTCGATCCTCAGGGCCCGGATCTGTCGTGGAGAACAGCACATGCTTCCTTTTACACAGATTTCACCATAAGGCCTAAACTATGAACACTGTATGCACATTCAGTCCTTCTTAAATCATTCCTGCTCCTCTGCCCCCCCCCACCCCCCCCATCAAACACTACAGCGTCTCGGGCAGAGCAGTTTTCACGGTTCGGTGCGGCAATGAAACGTTAACTGCGTTCTGCATTTGTCTCACTTTAACTACTGAGGCGGATGATACAAGACGATTCCTGTTTGCTGTATCAAAAAAATCCAGATTTAATTAAAACATAGTTTACTATTCATTACTACTCTCAAGCTCAACATGAGAACAAATCTCCTCCAGCTGTGAACTGGAGGTTATGTCGGATTTCGAAATGAAAGGGGCTCAGCCGTAACATACCACCCAGGGTCTTGTGCCACCGGGGAGCCGTGCTGGAGGGAGGGCTGCATTCTGGGGGGGTGGGAGATAAGAGGCCTCGATTTGGATAAGACCTCACATAAATCCCAGTCAGACCCCCTGCATTAATTACCAGTTGGTAGCGTTTTAGTCGACGTCCGGAGTTCAGACTCCCCGTGCGCGACGACTCCACTCCGAATTTGAACTGTTGCACGACATTTAAAAAACACGACGGTCAGCAAGGAGTGGAAACTTAAGAGGATTTTCAGCTGCTAGAGCTGGTAGCAGCGTCGTACGAGCGACTCTTGACGGCTCGATGACCCATCCTACTCGAACCGCAGCACTTGAAACCCACAGTTCAGCTGTTGGCCTTTTCCTCATCAACCCGGGAGTTTTCACAGAAGTCTGAGCAAACAAAGGAACCAGACTCCCATCGGAGCAGCTCTGTTCTGGTCTTGATCTTCTCTTGTCCGCGCCAACGTGCAGCACACAAACAGCAGGGCTGCTCAAACAAACCTTCAGGGCAGCTCTGGCAAGTTCCGCAGCTCACTTTACACCACTAAATTCTCAGGAAGGAATTCCAACGCCCACAGGAAAGACAGTAAGTGGAATTATGTTCACACCCCATTCACCTGTGCCACTGACACTTGAGGACCACCAGCAAAACAGCAGTGCAAGCTTGAAGATGACATGTCAGGGTCTGTGCCGCTTGAGGGCAGAAAACCAGGCTGGTGAGAACTCACAAGAATGTTCTGAGGGCCAAACAAATGTGAAATTTCCACAGAGGAGGCCTGCCAAGCAAAATGTAGCCACGTTCTCGTCCGCTTCTGCCCCGATGGGTCCCCAAGGGCTTCTCGGGTGACCAGTCATGCATACTGCCTAGAGATCAAGCACTTACTCACACTGACCGCCAGCACCGCGACGCCCCAAGAACAGGTACACCTGCGACTCCGGCACCAGCCGTGCTATTGGGGAAGCTATCGGCCCCACCGCATCTTCTCGCCTTGCCTGGAACCCCCGACCGACGCCAGCGGTACACGTCACGAGAGACGACGTACAATTACACGTGACCTTTCCGAGGACGGGGATCTTAAGGACACCACTGTGCGTAATGACCTCCGGGAAAAATCGTAACTGTAGAGCAACTGAAGACACACCAGAGGACTGCAGAGTGGCTAACATCTTACCCTCCAGACTAACAAAAACAGGTCGCCAGATAGCTACAGTGAGTTTAACTGGGGCATTATATTTCATACAGCATTTCACACAGTACATTTATATTAATTATACTACGATGGCGCCCAGTAACTGGAGACACTCACTGTGTTAAGCACACAATGGACCTTGCAGGGGGTGTGTGATGTTTGGACCGCCTGACACGATCGTATCCATCATTCGTGTGCCAATTACCGTCAAATGTGACCCGATGAATGGCAGAGTGAGGGCTGCGGATTCAGACGCTCTCCGCTCTGTGGAAAATGGAAATAATGAAAGGTTATTGGAAATAATAACGCCTTTGAATACCGCGGCCTTATCAACTAATGCTGTCCTTCATGGTCCACCGCTTGATTACATCACTTGTTAAGCTCCATCGCTGACATCATAATTATTATTTGATCTAAATCAATTTTAAAGGTAATCACAGCTAAATTGTGAAATTAGTTCACAGGTAAATATAAACTGAAGGACCTTGACAATGAACTGATTAAAATTAAAGTGTTTATTAATTTAAAAAAAGGCTGATGAGACGAAACAAAGGAAAGAAATGACAAAGCGATACAGGACGGGGGGCTCGGTAATTAAATACAAGCTAATTAAAAAAAAAAAACAACACAAAGAATAATACCATCAAGTAGCAACAACACTGCTTGCCAAACGGATTTGAAACCAGTAACAAGAAGTTCCAAATCAAAGGAGGAGTGATCAGAAGAAATCTGGAAAGTAAAGTCCAAAAAAAAAAAAACTTTATCAGTCAAAGAAAACAGGGAGGAAAGTTCTAGGGGAAAAAAAAAAACTAAAGTAAATCTTGCAGAAACAATCAACCTCCCAAAAGAGAGAATGAAGAGAAAAGAGGCGAATAGTATTTTCTACAAAACGTCTTGAGTTTGGCAATGGTGGTGATGGTGGGAGGGGGAGGGGTCCGTCTGCTAATACACCTACAGCCGCACGCCAGCAGACGCCGCGGAGGACACCTTGCGGAGAATCGCCTGACCTTGCGCGACAAAAGAGGCTGTCTGGACCCTTCCAGCGCCTGTTTTCTATCCCTCCCACTGAGCGCCAGGGGACCGAATCGCCTCTGCAGCCCCGGTGCTGCCTGGCAACTTAAAAGCTAGTCCATAATTGCTGGGGTGAAGGTCAAGCTTTTTGCAAATCCGTAAAAAAAAAAAAAAAAAAAAAAAAAAAAAACTGATGTTTTCAGAAGTCTTTATTTATTCAAGTCAGAAGGTTTTATTTATTCATCTCTAAAGCTTTCCAACACAATTTTCCCACATATGATCTGCAAAATAAAGTTACCCTTAATCTTCGTGTCACATAATCCATTCTCGCCACGTTATCAACATCCAAGACCAACGCACTATTAATGCCATTTGACATTGAAACGGCAAATGAATTACGACACGGCGCCTGTCGCTGGTTTACGAACCAATGAATGCACTTATTTCCCCAATGATAAAAACGACATGCTAGCTTTAAATCGTAGCCAACAAGACCTCTCTCAGAGGCCAACAGCAGCCACCTCGGAAGATCTACGAGCAGGAATATATCTTCTTTTCCCGCGACGGCGGTCTCCGTTCTGCCCCCTGGCCCGGGCGCGCGCAGCGAGCCGTAGGGCTGGCCCCGCTGAGCCCGGGGCGGGTGGGGTGGGGGGGGGTCTGTCGGTCCTTAGCGGACAGCTGGCGTACGGGGGCCACCCAGGCAGCGCGACCCACATCTGATTTATTAACCCATCTGCTGTCCTGCTCGCACAGCCAGAGGCATAAAAACAGCCCTGGGGGGCAGCGTGGTGAGATGTGCCTGATTTATCCACACCTTCGGCACCACCTCTGAGCTGCAGTGCGACTGCTGACTTTGTTTTTATCACTGTCAGCCTCGTGTCGCCCTCCGCCTGAGGGTGTGGGGGGTGCTGCCGATGGCGCACATGTCAGCTCATTCCCCAGCCTCGGTAAGCTCTCCGGCAGCTTGCTACGGCCCCCCCAGGTAGGTGCCGACGCACAGAGTGAACGTAGTAATATGGGCGGGGGGGAGTGGTTACATAATGCTAATGAGCATGTCGTAAGGATGCAGAACCGCTCGTTTCCGGAGACTTCCGCGCCGCATTAGCACAGGTCTGCACGCCGGATTGTGGCTTCCGGCAGCTCGTGCTCGTTCATTAATACGAAACCGGAGAGCGCTGCGCCCGCAACTGCTCCGCCTCGCGCTCCAGACTGATCGGAATCACCCTGGCGGTTTGTATAATGACAGTGCTAATCCAGACTGCGTTGAACACACTGTGATTGACAGTTACAAACAAATAGGACACGGGGTGTCAGAGCGGGGGTTTCTGAGCATGCTCTCTAAACGATATCGGCTTTTTGCCCCTGCGAGCTCCTCCCCAGTCGCCAGGTGACAGACGCTGAAACGCTGCTGTCGAGGTGTTCGTCTGAGCCCGGCCCTCCCTTTCTCCCGTCGCTGGCTGCTGAAGGCCCCCTGTCGACACCCCGGGTCACCTGGGGAGGGTGACCAAGTGACAGGCAGTAACGGCTACGCCGAGACCCTCGACCTGCGTGCCACTCATCGAACACGGCGGGACTCGCACGGGAGCATGGGAGTCTATCGAAGGACGTGCTGGAGAAAACAATGGTCCCACACAGCTCCGCAGCGCCCCACCTGGCCAGTGTGTTTATGTCAAAGGTGTTAAAGAATTTTCAAAGGAGGGGCTACAGAAAGGCTCGCGTGGGGACAGGTCTCAAAGCGGGGGGGCAAGCGTGAGGCTCCGATCTACAGTGTAATGGTGTCATCATGTGACCGGAGAGACCAACGTGTGAGACGGCCTTCTCTCAAACGTGGGAGGTGATGCTGCGAACGACTACAGCAGCCCAAAAAAAAAAAAAACATTTAATAAAACATGAATAATGATGCTCATAATGATATGAATTACGATAATAATACTACTGATAATCACAAGTTTTATAAGACTGATATTACATCACGTAATTCAATATAAATGCATTTCTGACTAGTTATGCCACCTCTTGTCTCTATACGTTTGTAGTAGAACTTAATTGCTGCCGGTTTTTGAGAGAGTAAATATATTTGCTTTAGAAGGTTAAACCATTCACAGTGGAGATGTCTGTATTTTGTAATATATTCTGAAGCACTTCGTTCTCATTAAAAAAATATTTCTTCGGAGCCTCGCAGCACTGATTCGCCTTCTTTTCTTAACATCCCGTTGTATAATTTAAAACTCGAGTGACAAATAACTGTGCCGTTACAAAGGCCCGGTAATTTAAATAAATGGCCGCGTTTGTTCATCATTTACCTGTGGCCCTGATGGCGATGTCATTTGCATAAAAGTAAATGCAGTTGGTTCTGTTCAGCCCCACGCTCTGTGAGCCTAAATCGCACCGAAGCTTGAAAAAAGTTTGCGGCGTATCAGCGGCCATCTTTGTAACATGAAAAATTGACATCGATACGGGTGAGATGGAGACGGATGGCAGCTGGCAGATATGACTGTATGAAAATGAAACTTTGCTTGTCGCTAAACAATCTGGAATCAGGCGTCATTTGAGTGCCTTTCCACCTATATGCTAAATTACTGTCTATTTATTCACCAAAACACACAAAGAAGAGGATGAGTGACGTTGCAGGTGTGAGAATAACGGAATAGAGGAAAAAGTGACAAGACAGATGCTCGGCCGACCTTCCCAGCTGACCGGAATAATGGGAGAAACAATCCTATTGTTATCCAGAGTTATATGAATTACTTCATCAGTCATGGACTGAGTTGGACACACACACACACGTACACACACACACGGAAAACCAACGTTGCTGACAGCCTGATTAATTACTGTCATCGCGTTTATTGGATTCCAAATCGATCAGCAGTATTGAAGGTGCTTTGTGCGGAATGACAATGAAAGTGAACGCACTGCAGAGAGGGGGCATCAAGTGGTGATGCAGGCGCCTGCACCAGGACCCCCCACCACCACCGCAGTGCGACGACACTTGCCACGCCACGGCACTCCGGGCACCCCTGACGGAAACCCCGGACCAAACAAACTCGGCCGCGCGCGCGCGCGTTTCCCGGGGCCGACGGTTGGCGACCGGGGATCACGTGGGACAGCAGGGTGACAGCACCCCCCCACGTGTCCCTCGCGACCGACGAGCCAGCAGATGCCCCACATGGCAACCCAGGGTTCCACATCGGGCCAAGCGTGGCCCTCCAGGACCTCAGTATGTGACCAGAAGTTCAAATCTGTGCCGGAAGTCCCTTCAGAAGGCGACTGCACAGGAGCGAGGGGGGGGACAACCGGGTGAGCAGTGTTTCCCAGCGCAGGAGTGTGACACTTGCCCAGGACGCGGTCCGGCAGGTCCCTGTACGTACACGGCTCACCTCCATTGATGAGTCCTAATAGGTTCCTGTAAAGTCGGTAATTGTTTCATAACGGTCAAACTGGGTAATTAACCATCAGCCTTTGCTTGTCAAAAACAAATTCCAAAGCCACCATGAAATGTGTGTGTAACAAACACCACACTAATTTTATAAAGACAATTACAACCCTAATAGGTTTAACGGAGGCGAGGCTATGAGCGGCTGAGGTCGCCCCGGCGGGCAGAGGCTCCACGGCAAGGTTAACCCAAGGGTGCCTTGGCATCTCTGCTAAAAGGGTTTTCTTGTCGAGGAGCTGCTTCCTCTCGCCGCCATGCTCTCGTTTCCCTCCCCTCGCGCCCGTGCCCGCACCCTGCGTCCGCCCCCTGTGTCCCTCCCTCTGCTTCTCGTGTGCACACTGCTTTGTTAAAAGACAGTGATGTCGCCGCTGCCTCTGAGCCGCCGCTGCCACCGCCGCAGTTTCCCTTTTAGAGGTGTGACTCTGTGTGAGGTGATGGACCCCCCCCCCACGCCCCGGTAACAGCGGCAGCCATTTTAACCCCTGCTGCTCTGCAGGGTGGGAAAGCACAACAGCCTGTGCCCCAACTTACAGAATATCAATTTGCAAGAATAATGACAATATTACCATTGAATGCAAAGCATTACATAAGATGCACATATACGCAGTCACGCCTCTAAAGCTCTGACACGCGTGTTGTGTCTGGATCACAGTCACCATATGTTCCGTATGATCTCAGACCTCATTGTTTTATATACATATATAAAATGTCAGTAAATAATTGGTGAGTTTGCTGTCTGCGGTTATAAAGTGATCCGTGATCCATGACACGGAAGAACTCAGACTGCTGTATATAGATATTTCAGCATTTTTATCGAAAAACGCTGGAATTCCTTCGAAAAAAGAGCAAATTTGTGTGCAGTGAGTTTCCTCTCTCCTCCTCATCTGCAAACTGGAGTCTGTGTTTTTGAGGGTGTTTGAAAGAGCTTGAGGGAATATATAATGCATTCTGTTTGTCTCCCTCCCTCCCTCCCTCCCTCTGTCTGAGTGTGAGTGATTATGCCTCTGTGTGTGTGAGTGTGTGTGTGTGTGTGTGTGTGTGTGTGTGTGTGTTTCCGAGTGTACCGCCCCAGGAGCCATCTTCAATGTACGATGTGGACTGCATACATATGACACGCTGGGAGACGGAGCCCTTACTACAGAGAAAGAGGGACACAGAAAAGCGTGAGAGGAAACACAGGAAGGAAAAATGTACCGATTCCATGTAATTGGTGCTCGCTTGGCGCGTCTGCATTTAAATAGTGATGTTTTTGTGGTTATGTTTGTACTTGTACAGTTTTCTCAGCTCTGACTGAAAATGTTCCCTTTAAAGACGGGGAAGTGAGGGACTTGGACACTGGATTGGTGGACATAGCCAGTGTGGTCTGCCAGAGCTTCAGGGGGCGCTGGAGGTTAGAAGTGAACAGTGAATGTTAACAGGGGGCTCTTTTGCACATTTATTCGCAAGCATGTAGCATTCATCTTTTGACATGTGATGTCCAGGTGAACGCCACTGACAGGTGGGCAGGTGAGCCTTGAACACCAGCACAGGTTTGAGGGAAGCAGTGTCTATGATGTAAGAAAGTTGATTAAACAATATACACTGGTAGATGTGGTGCAGGACACACTGGTAGATGTGGTGCAGGACACACCAGTACATGTTGTACAGGACACACTGGTAGATGTGGTGCAGGACACACTGGTAGATGTGGTGCAGGACACACCAGTACATGTTGTACAGGACACACTAGTAAATGTTGTGCAGGACACACTGGTAGATGTGGTGCAGGACACACTAGCAAATGTTGGACAGGATACACTGGTAGATGTGGTGCAGGACACACTGGTAGATGTGGTGCAGGACACACTAGTAAATGTTGTACAGGACACACTGGTAGATGTGGTGCAGGACACACTGGTAGATGTGGTGCAGGACACACTGGTAGATGTGGTGCAGGACACACTAGTAAATGTTGTACAGGACACACTGGTAGATGTTGTACAGGACACACTGGTAGATGTGGTGCAGGACCCACGAGTAGATCTGGTACAGGACATACTGAGATGAGCTCTCAGTGCTCTTTTGCTTTACTTTGTTTCTGAGGAATATGTGATACACAGAACAGAACCCACATATTTTCAAGTCTTCTGTATATGGATACATAATAAAAATATTGTTTGCTTAGGGTTTGTAGGGCTTTAAACAAAGAGGGAGTAAAACTTGCATAAAGAAGCACAAAGTGGCTTAAGTGTGACAGCACACAGACTTACTCAGGCACGTGTGAGAACTGACCCCATTTTGCCGTGTTTTTGTCCCTGTGGCATATATGATCTGTTTTGACATTGACAGCAAAGCAAAATGATTGTTTTTAATCAGTCGATTAAAAGCAAAACAAAACAAAAAATGCAGCCAACGACTTCAAAAAACACACAGTGGTTATGCAAAGCAGTGCGTTAGAACAGGGTAATTTCTCCTTAAAGACAGAGCTAATAAATGAACACTAAGTGGCACTAAGTGACTGAGGTGGGGGGGTGCCACTAGCATCTGGTGGCCCCCCTCTCTCTTTCTCTCTCTCTCTCTCTCTCTCTCTCACACACACACACACACACACACACACACACACACACACACACACACTCCTTTTCTCCTGCAGCCTTGGTCACAGCCCATCTCCTCACCTGACATTAAAGGAGCCATTAAAGGAGGCCAGGTGTGGTCAGTCACCCTCTTAAGATGACTGTGTAGGTACAGAATTTTGGTACCACCCCCCACAAACACCCCCGTCCACACACACAAGCACACACCTCGCAGAGTACGTGGCCGAGCTGAAATATTTTTCCTCGTGTTCTAGGTGTTTTACTGTTTTCACGTCTATATTTGCATAACCTGGAGAAGGCAGACAGATGGCAGGTGGGTACAACTGAAAGACTCGGGCTCAAATCCTTCCTTAGGACGACCCAACACATTAAAACCTGCCGAGCCGTACAAACAGGTGAATTACTGCAAGCAGCTTCAGGTAAAAACTTGCAAGCCACTTTTCAGAAACACACATTTTACCACCATCCACGTTTCAGAGCTTCTCCTGGGGACGTTTGCGATCGATCCCTCAATTGTTTTGATCACTCCAGACACGGTTTAGTTCTGCTCGATCTGTCCGTGTTACACCTACATGGTCCGGAGCGTGTTTAGTCCAACCGCCGCTCATTCCCACGTTCTTTTACACCTTGATAGTCAGCATAATGAAATTACACACCTGGCCGCGTTCCCGTCTTTACTCTTGCTCCTGAAGGCCTTCAGTGGTCCCTGTGCTGGAACGGCAGTATGTAAACAGCGTATCGACTCCCCGCGGGCGGTGGCTGTGACCCTAGCGCATCACGACCAGTAGCGTTGACTACCTGCGTTCTTCCACCACGGCCTCAGACACTCAACTTCCTCACTGTTACTGGAAATCAAATCCAGACAGTGGTCCAACTTTCTCTTCAGTTTTTCTTGACATGCAGTTTGGATTCTGAGTCATTCTGAACTGAACAGCCACTATTGCTTAAGTGATACTTTGAGGAATCAGTTTTTACAAAGAGGATTTTTCTTATCCAGCATCACTCTGCATATCTACAGCGAGTACTGAGTACCGAGTACTTGCACCGATTTTTAACCTGCTTGTTTTAAAGCCTTTTTCTTGAAGAAATAAACATTTACAGCTGTAACTGATGAGACCGCTTTTTCCGGCCAGCTGTCAGGCTGCTGGATTCCAGAAAGTTTGTTTGCGCCACTTTCATTTTCGCCGTACTCATTATTTATTTACTTACTTATTTTTTTTGTACCATCTTATTTGTTTGTCATCGATTTCTGTCTGTTTATCTACTCATCATCCTACCCGTGTCTGTGCTGTCCTGCATGGTCATGCTGTCTGTTCAGCGTACTGTGCACCGAGATCTGGGAGAAGCTACATTTCATTCTCTTTTGCACATCTGTATAAAGTGAACCTTGAATGTTGAAACAATCAATATCTGCACTTGCAGGTGGAAACCAACACCTGGACAAATTAACCAGACAGGAAGAAGGTCAGCTGAGAAGACCAGCCAAAGGAGGCAGCAAAGGGTCCTCATTTTGAAGAAGTCTCAGTAATGGAAGTATGGGGGGGGGGGGGGGTGTATTCCCATATTTTCTATTTCTCAGAGGAATGTATTATCTCCTCAAGTTGAGCAGATTAATGTAAAATCAAATCCTGGAGGGAATAATTATTTTAATTAGATTTTTAAAGGCGAGAGCTTGGGTGTGTTTTGGACCGCGCCGGTCAAGCCTGCGGTGGGCTCCCATACGCCAAATGCCACATTAGTATTCGGGCTTTCTGCTGAGCTCGATGTTGGGTTCAGAGCGACCCGGCGCCGCCGTTTGAAGCTGTGCTCCTCCAGACCCCTCTTCTCCAGGCGAGAGGCTACTTCACAGACCATGATGAGAAAAATCCCCCTGCGTGCCCTTGACAAAACACACATTTACCTCCTTTACCGATGAGAATTATTCAGCAGCAGGTGGGTATTAAAAAAAAGGCTATTTGCAGTAGTGAAGCCATATAATGTCGAACTTATTTTGTTTGTGTTTATTACAAACAGATTTTGGCAATTGTGTTGTGCAGTAAATCTTACAGTGAATCTGGGCTGAGTGCCAGGCAGCAGGTAGGTGGCAGAGCGGTTAGAGCTGCACAGTGCAAGGATTCGGGTTCAAATCCTAACTGCTACCATGGTTTTCTTGAAACCCTGAAAACGCCCCAGCTGTTTAAACGGGTAAATCACTGTAACTAGTGTAACATCATAAGTTACTTTGCAGAAAAGTGTTGGTAACTTGAACTGTCTGCTGTATGCTCTTAGCTCAAGTGCAAAACACCCCCTGGCTGCTTCTACACAGACATTTCAGAAGCATTTTAAGGACATTTAACATAGTTAATGGAGGAGTACACGCTAACACAGGGAAATGACTTTTTAAAATAAATTGCACCTATACCCCATATTCCAGTTCTCAGTTTCCTAGTTCCTGATGTAAAAAGAGATGTATATTAATACCCGGATCGGTACCCGAGTCGAGGATCCCGGCACAATGAGTGCCATCTCATTCTCAACAGAACCACAGGAAAGAAATACTGGGAAACGGGTGTGAGTGAGACACTAGGTGGCAGCACTGCGCCTGGCATCTGTGTTCTCGGTCTTTGCCTCGTGTGGCCCGGGTTCAAACGCAGTTTACGCTCCGTCATTCCGGTCACTTCTGTTGAGTCACTAAGCCCCTCAGTAACAGTTCATTACAGTAACAGCCATTACAGTCACTACACTTTACTCTTCTGTCTATTTTATATTGCTTCCTTTCATCGTTTTTAAAACAAACGACTTTTAAATGTTTGCTGCTTTTTACATCTTATAATAAAGAAAGAAAAGTACTGGGTAAAGTAACTGCATATAAACACAGATGCATATTAATGAGCTCATTAACTGTGAGGTGTTTAAAGTCTTTATCACAGTGAAATAGGTACTTTAGAGTGTTGGGGACATTTGGGGGAACTTAACCGGTGTTTCTCAGATGAACCTGGAACAAATCGTAATTTTCCTCATAAGAAACAATGGGAATAGCCTCCCGATATTCAAGTTGGCTTCGAGTCATTTATATTAACCGAGTACACTCAGACACCGGGATACAGGAATACAGGAAACAGCGATTGTTTAAACATTAACATAAACCGTTTACTACTACTTTCTGTAAAAGCCACACTCGATCAATCATAAACATTACAGACATATGAAATATATTTTAGGTAATATTAACAACGACATTTTTGCGTACCAGTATTAAACCAATGCATTTTAAACAGCTAACTTCCTATATTGGAGACAAAGTACTAAAAAGAAAATTATTATCAGCCCCCTGTGAGCGCTCATTGTCCTGTATTAATCTGCCCCAATAAATCACACTGGACAAAGGCATACGCTAAATAAACATCAGTAATATAAGTAAAAAATATTTTTATCTGGTAACATCCACTGCTCATGTTGCGGGCAGGTTGGGTTCAGGCCTGTGCACATGCAGCTGTTCCGGTGAAATGTGTGTCCCAGTTTAATGTACCTGAGAGAGGTAAACTGGGCCACAGAAAGGAACTATTTTTCACCGACTATATACAAAACTGCCCAGTTGACCCGAGACGTCTTCTTTCCATCACACGCCATACGCTTCCTTGTACGTTTGTAGAAAACCGCGTTGACATCTACGCCGTGTGAATGGAGACACATGTCTTCAGCATCTCGCAAGCTGACACTGTGCCCCTTCAAACATATCGCACAAGGTGGTTATTTGTATTAATATTGATATGTACTGGTCCACTTCTTATGTACTGAGAGTGATTAATATATAAAACATCTTTGACTTTTTAGTTTAAAAAAAGCATAAAAAGCCATAACCTTTTTGGAGGGAGTTTTTACTGAAACCCACTGCCCTCGTGTATCTGCTCCATTTCTGCTCCTATCGTCACAAATTGGGCATCATAGATTATATTAATATACAGTACATTTTAACGCTTAAAAATTGCAAACCAGTCTGCTTTACGACAGGAAGAAGAGCGAAATTAAGGCTGTATCCTTGATGGCCGGCCTAAATGGAGAAGGCGGAGAAACAGTCATTTTGAACAAAAGATTAGCGGGGTTCAGTAAGAGAGCAAGTGTGATTTTAGAGGAGAAAGTGGCGGCCATCTTAGTCCAAGGGATCGACGCCCTTCTGCATTTGACAGTCCTCTATTAAAGCCACACTTTACCCGCGCAATGAGTAAGAAACACAAGGAACATCGGATACTCTTTCCAGTTCATCTCTCGAGTCATCACTTATTTTAGTGTTTGTTTATTGTTCTTAGACTGTCAAATTACAGTTGTGTTAAAGGAAAACACACATCAGCTAAGTAATGCATCCCCTGTGTGTAGAAATCAAACACTGAGTTTACTTTCTCCAAACGGCCCTTTGTCTCAGAAGTGAGTGGAAAAAAAAGTGAATTTGTTTCTCAACCGGTGTAGGTTTTGCACAAAATGTGTAAACTGACATCAACTTACCAGAAGATACACAACCATCGCTTCGGTTGGTTTGCCGCAGCAACTCAGTGTCTCCTCCTAGATAGACGAGCTTTTCCTCACGTTTCCGTCCAAACCGTGTCCCCACTGCCGTCGGCTCCACACGCCGCACTTAGCTCAGAATCACTGGACGTCGGACTATATATCCCAGATATATCCGATATATCCCAGACCCCCCGCGAGTAACCATGCTCGGGGATGTTCTTTAGCCTCCATCGCTAACTGTTTGTCCCAAGGAGAACGGTGGATTTGGCAGTAACCACACATGACCAATATACAACCTGAATACATCTAACTACAAATAGGTATATAAGAACATGACAATATGTCCACTGCTAACTCACATCTCATCCCAAGAAGACGACCCAGCACCTCGCCATGGGTGCAGCAGCACCACCACACACAACGGGTAATAATCCGCCACGTGCAGAACACACTTCTTCACACCTTCATTGCCAAAGCAGAACTGCTCCATCAACCTCCGCTGGGGTTTAATCTTCTTGTCGTGACCTTAGTCCTCAGACACCGACTGACATCTGACACATAACACCTTCTCTCTCTAGGCCTCCACACAGAGACGTCTTCTCTCTCGCATCGCGAGGATTTTACCTCCTTTTTAGTGGAGGTCAGAAACCACAGGCCTGCACTTGAACCTGGGAACACGGAGGTGGGTGGCAGCAAGGTCCGCTGTCAGTGTTTAACACGTCTAGCGCGGTCAGAATGCCAGACAAGGGTATAAAGGTCCGGAGCGTGTGTGTTAGCAGAGGAACATCTGTAAACAATATAACTGGCAGCCAGATTATTATTAAATAACTGATTTACAAGGAAGAAGCTGGAGGAGTAAAATGAATCAGGAAATCACGAGTAAATTTCATTTACCCAGGGCAGCTTTACCAAGGCAGTGGTTCGGTCACTAATAAGGACAACACAGCCATGCCATTCCTCCTTCCAGAAACTTCTTCCACAGCCCTGAGTCTGAATAACAAGGCGTCTCATTGTGTGCTGCGCAGCACTTCACCCTGATACCTAAGGAAACGTTTCTCAGACGCAGGTCAAGAAC
This sequence comes from Arapaima gigas, assembly GCA_900497675.1. Classification (NCBI taxonomy): domain Eukaryota; kingdom Metazoa; phylum Chordata; class Actinopteri; order Osteoglossiformes; family Osteoglossidae; genus Arapaima; species Arapaima gigas. Next base: position 287,115 of record UFQX01000464.1, on the reverse strand, counting down.
GTCAAGGCAGGACATGCAGAGCAGAAGAAGGGGGAGCTTTCTTACCAGATTGTGACGATTCTCCTGCAAAGACAAAGAAAGAGAGCGGTTAAGGCACCGAAGGCTCATCCCCACAACCACAGATCAATACAAGGCATCCAAAACGGAGCGGTTTTTAACCTTTTTGCCAACGTACGGCAATCCTTCGCTAACCGAACAGTCTGTACACATAACGGCGCTCGAAAATGAATAGGAACGGAAACTTTTGCTACAACAAATTCTAATCCTAAACTTATCCATAACGAACGAATCGTTTTCCCCCATTTAAAACAACGGGCACTCGGTACCCGAAAAATCCGGTGTCTGACGCGTTTTCAGAGGTTCGGTTACCGAAGGAGGACATGACTGTATAACGTGTTCTGAATGGCGGGAACGTGATCAGCTTATTGCGCGTGACGCGGCTGCCGCCTCGCGCTGCCCCCCGAAAAAAGAAAAAGCTCCTCGGTCCCATTATTTCCTTCGATCCGGCAGCACCTCCGAACGGCACGTCTCAAATGACAGGGAGAAACATCGCACACAAGAACCTTCCGAAGCTTAATGCAGCTGAAAGGATTTTGAAAGCAGCAGAAATACTTTGATAACAAGAACAGGCGGCCGTTCCGCGCCGGTTTATTAAGGCTGCGCAGCGGCTGCACACGTTTCATTTTGCCCGCCTTGTTTGTAACTGTACAAGAACCTATTAGCGGATCGAAAACACAGCAAAAATAGGTTAAAAAGCAACTCGCGGAATCAATGCAAAGCGCAGCAGTCCTTCGAGTCGTGCTGCTCACGCTGTACCTCCCTGGGCAGAAAACGTTTTTGGACTTCATTAAAAACTCATTAAAAGTCAGTCGCAAAGAATTGTATTACTTCTGCTTGTCAGAATTCTTAAGGGTGCGTCGACTCCGCCAGTATGTGCAGAGCGGCCGAATTCCGGGCCAATAGTCAGAAGACGTGTGGGAAAATAACCTGCTCCAAATAGGAAAAATGCACATTAACATTTGAGATTTAAAAAAAAAAGACAAACGCGGTAGATTTAAGCGTGAAGTTGTCGCTCGTCGCAGTCTTGGTTACCGCAGTACCGGTCTCGATAAACAGTACCGAACTCCCCGGGCGAACGGTTCGGGAACATTCTTTGCCTTTTTTTAAAAATTCTTCTTTAACTTGAAGGAATAATCACAACAAACAGCAACCGAATTGAACACACTTTTCTTGAATCCCCCCATAAGCTTCCCAATCAGTTAAAACAGCAACATAAATAGATAGATGGAGTAACGTAACAAAAAAAAACAAACTTTGCTCGATGCACTTGCGAACAAAAAGGGAGTCACCCTGTAAGCACCACCGTCCGCATCATCGTGTTACTGTATTAACACGAAGACTTTCTTCTCCTTTTAAACCAACAGCCTTCACGTTCGCGCGTCCGTTCTGGTCCTTCGGATGCTACAGGTGTCGCGTCCATCAAACACGGCTGCTTCCCGTCGTCCCGCCTTCTGGATTCGTCCACTATAGACTCGGTGAGTAAAGTTTGTCAAAAAGCGTAAACGAAAAAGCTGCCTCTGCTACCGTAGTAAATGGGGTTGTCAAACCGAGGAAGGCAGGGCAGCCCAAAGCGACCAGCAGCAGGGGGACGAGGGGGGACGTTATGCATGACAATGTTGTTCGTGTGCGGAACGGCGTTGTCACCGGCTGGCGGGAAAATATAGTCAAACCGAGGAGAAACACAACGTCTGTGGAGCTGCGTTTGTCCCGCTCGCTTCTACACTGCAGCTGAGGCCTGGTGCTCCTCAGCCTCCGGGGGGGGGGGGGGGGGGGGGGGGGGGGGGGGTGATGTGTATTTTTCATTTTCAGTGTTTAAACACGGGTTTTAATTTGTGCGGAAGAGGAAACTCTAAACTGGCCAGATAGCTGGCGAATGCTGACGTGTTTATGGGATCAGTAGGTCAAGGTCATTCAATGTGAGCTTATGGAGATGACATTTTTTATTTTCAGTGATAAAATATTTGTGCTCAGATTAGTCATTTTAAACCAAGACGACATACACAGAAGTGTTATATCCTGCTACGTGGTAGCATGTCCACATCAGGTTAAATGTGCTTCTCAGACATAACGGAGAAAAATATCCCTACGCTGGACCACATTGTTGATTTATTATTAATGATGGACATTATAGGACATTTTTTGAATTATATTAAAGCTTCATCAGATTCAGAACCTAATGCTTTACGAAGCGGAGAGACGTGTATTTTTCAGCTATCGCTGTTTATGAATTTGTGATAAAAGTGACAAACAAATCCAGGTGTGAAAAGACGTCGGATCCCAGTTATGTTTGTGAGTGGAGAACCCTGCCATTTCCCGAAAAATAAACCTTCCAAGAAAACCTCTTGGTTTTCACACTATTTCTAGGTCATTTTAAATACCCAATTTAGTACGAATATTAACCTTCATCTGCCTACAGACACAGTTAGGGAAACTACTCGGTTAACACCACACACCGGCATACATTTGTACAATTAAAGTTTAAGGCTATGAGTTAAGAATAAATAAATAAAACACACAGCTTAATTTTAGGCAGCGCTGAGAGACCCGCTGTGTCAAATTTTGCCAAATGAATCCCTGACGTGACTGACGTGATTCTGGCTTCCAGCTCAGATTTATTTGAGTGAATCTTGTTCAGTGAGTCAGTTGCCGAATTCGGTGAGTCACACAGACAGGACAGTGTTAACATTTCTGCCGTTTATAGTCTGAGTAGTTTGTCGCATCACTGCGGCTGCAGACTCTCCACAGTTAATATATTATTAACACCGAAATGCGGGCAAAAAAGTTCCGATTTCATGCTGCCGGTTCAAAAGCGATTCTGCGCCCTTGTTCTCGACAGACACGAGAACGTATATGTCCCTTTGCTAAAATCACGGCGACCAAAACAACCGCTCAACACGGAATCGACACGGATCTTTCCAGAAAAGGTGCGTCATTTGCAAGCTGCACACCGCCACCACGCGCTCCTCAAAATCACGCTTGGTCACAGCTACAGCTACGTCCCGAACACGTGAATTACGCTAAACTCATGACACCAGAGAAGTGTCCAGATTTTTCTCTTGATTTCTACACTATTTTCTAACGCAAATGTCCTGAACCCTAAAGAATTGTGTACCAAAGTTTCTTATGGAAGTTTAATCGAGGACCGGTGTTCAACCAAAGGTATCTCCTGCAGAACAGTCAGCAGCTGCGATAGAGTGGCCTGGTCAGGTTCGAGTACCTGCTGTCTGGTCAGTAACAACCACAAAAAACTATTCATTCAGTAATATTAAACAATAATATTATCCGATGAATCCCACAGATGTACTCTCTGTTGCATATGGTGACCCTCCCCCTCCCCCTAGAGAATTATACATAAAGACATCACTGTGAGGATGTAAAACTAAACAAACTAAACTAGAGCATTATTATAATTATTATTATTATTATTTTTTATTATTATTATTATTATTATTTTATAATACATCAAACTATTTTTAACCACTTTCCCTAAGCAGGGTTGCAGTGGTCCATCCTAAACAATGGGGGGTTAGGGTATGAATGAATCTGCCCCTGAATGGGATGATAATAATAATAATAATAATAATTATAATAAAATTCCTTGTTTGAATCAACTAGGAGAAGTGCCATAATTTGATTAAAAGTCTTATATGAGTCAACGTTCATTTTTAAAGCTGGAGTTGAAGGAAACGATTAAAAAATGAAAGAACAACCATTTCATGTTCGAGTTGCAGCTCGAAGCAGCCGTGGTATCGCTGTAAGTGCCCAGTTTACCGCTAACTTTCCTTGTGCGTCTCCCTCCCTGCAGCCATAAAAATTTTACCGGAAACCATTATTTCAAGTGGACACTCTGCGCTGTGTGAAATAATAATTGAAGTGTAAGTTATTATTGATACGGGCCGGAGTGTGACGTGGGAGCAGAGAGCAGGGCAGCGCCGGTGTGAATAACCAATAACCTCGTTCTCGTCTGTCTTATCGTCTTTTATCCCTGTTTTGTAAAATGCTGTTAAAGATGTTTTCGCTCTGTTTTTCTCTGGTTTTGGGACTTACGCTGGTCTTAATGTGAGCGAGGAGCCATGCTGAGTGCCGACCGAGGGCCCTGCCACAGTGTGTTCACCCAGCGGCGCCACCAGCAGGGGCCGTCCGGAAGCAAAGAGCAAGACATGGATGAGGATCAAAACAAAGATTATCTTTAAAAGACCCCAAACCCGAGAAAAATCAGTACTGGGACTGAAAATAACCCCAAGTTACGAAACGATGCAGTGGATTAAAAAGGGAAATTAAATAAAATAACCAGCAGCACTGGCTGTTCTCCACCTCCGTCTCTCTGCCTGCCTGCAGTGTGGCTTCCTCCGCTCTCGGTCTCCTCCTCCTCCTCACCCTACTGGATGCGGGAACTGCTGAAGGACACACACTGGATCTGACCGTGTGTTGGCGCCCTGGCCACAACCCGACGGCGTGCGGAGCTACCGAGCAGAGGCTCTCTGAGGTGAGCAGCTACCCAAGGTTCCCCTGGGCCGCTCTCAGCTCCGTCTCACCGGAGACTCGCGTCTGCCACACGAGGCCGACCTTCTACCCCGATCCCTCCCCTTTTCCTCCGCTTCCCTTTTTAGAAATGGAGGCTCTGAAGGCCGGGCAGCGAGGAGACGGCGGCCCCTCCAGGCAGAGAACCGAGTGGAAGAGATGAAACAAGAGCCATCGGAGACTTAACTAACTGTTATGCCAGACATATAAACACGTTCCTAACCCAAATTCTTCTTTCTAATAGGATTAACACAGGCGGAAAGGAAAAAAAAAAAAAAAAAAGGAGACAGAAAAAGGCAACAGAAACTGCACTCTTGGAGGTGCATAAATAGGGATTGGGGTGGGAGTATCATTTCTGAATGGGACATTAGCAGGATTTGCCACACCGAGAGGACCCGGGCGACGCCATGACAACCAGTGTAAATGCGGAGCCTTCGGAGCGGCACTCAGCCTTGTGGCAGCGGCTTAGAATTGCAGTCACGTCGAGCTGTTTCTATCTTTCTGCCTCCTTTCGTTTTCTTGAAATCCAGATAATGACTGAGACTGAATATATTAATTATATGGAGTGTTGTTTTACAACGTGGGGTGGGGGGGGGGTGTTTCACAATAGTGCTTTATTGTCATTCCTGTCACAAGAGCCAAAACCCCAGACATATTGGATGTGTAGCAGCAATTATTTAATTATCTGGGCAAACATTTGCTAAATTATTCAAGCAAACCTCAACTATTATACATAACCCCTGCCATAAAATCTTCCTGCTCTCAAAAATAGTGAGCGCCGAAGTCCGAAGAAATGCAAATGAACATTTGTTTTCAAACTATGATCTGATGGTCGTTTTAAATGACGTTAGTCTTCAGACTCGGCTCGGCTTCAACAGAATTCTAACACACAGAACAGAGACACAGTCAGATAGATAGATAGATAGATAGATAGATAGATAGATAGATAGATAGATAGATGCATAAGTTGCAAATTTGGCTGAATAAACTTCCCTGAAATTCAATAAAACTAGACTGTTTGCTCCATCCTTGATTTGAGGGAAAAGAGAAAATAAACCAAAGGCCTAAGTGCATTTGCATAATCGCCCACAATTATTCTTTCACAGCGTTTTTATGGTTTAAATCACTCGGCGCTCGCTAAATTCTACACGGCGACGTATCACATTGCGATTCACGACGAACGAGAGGTGCTGTTAACCGGCGGGCCAGACGAAGGCGAATTTCGCCGCAGGTGCTGCTGATCAAGAACGCGGCAACAAGTGTGTATCCACCCAGAAAAGGGGGTCCGGCTGCTCCGACAAGACGCGGGGAAGAGCCTCCTGGCTACGCACACTCTCGTACGCACTTTTCTTGACATCACTGGGATTTCAAACCTGCTGCATTGCAGCAAATTATTCTGAACACTACTTGAACAAAACTCTAAGACCTGGGCAAAAGTTTACAATAAATAGAACATTTCTGCATTTCATAAAGTTAACAATAAAAAAAAAACTTGTTTTTTTTGTTTTTTTTTTTTTGCTGCGTGTACTTTTCAGGGTTTGCCATCTTTACGGAGCGATTTTCTTCAAAAACAGCAAACAAGGCCACGCATAAGTACACACACGCATGCACACACCTAGGATGACGCACACACAAGTTGCTGAGAACAGAAATAACATGCGGAAGCGAAACAAACAAAAAAAAAAACAAAAAAGCAAATATCCCAAACAGTGTTAATCTAGGAGGGAAACTGTGGTGATCCATCACGAGCAGCAGAGGACTTACAAAGTACAAATTATAAAGTGGAAAAGCTCTGACTAAGGCCTTTACTTCACTTTAATTCATTTGAAGTACTGCTACACGAAAGTTTGCAGGACTGTTAGGGACACTCTGGCTCCATCCACGTTATTCTTTATGCCACCAGACCGCACAGGTTCCCTTCGCAGAGCCCTTTAGAAACAATAATGCCCACAATGCAACAGAGGACACCTATCAGCGACACGCCCTGAATTCGGATGTTCGTGGCGTCTCCACAACAGACGCACACCGGAAGCCTTCGTAAACACTCGTGTCGACAAGAGCAAATCTCAGGGCGTCTGAGCTTCACGTCGTAAGCAAAGCGTGCTTCTCACAAGTGCGTAAACCCTCACAAGTGTTGCGCAGCTCACAGAGAACGCGCACGGGGTTAGTCTTAACGCAGCATCCAAAAAACACACAGCTGCAAACATCTGGGAGTCGGCTTTGAGCCCACACTCCCTTAGTCAGCTGTGTCGAATCCGAGCTTCAGGAGAGCAGAGGCACGGAAAGGGCTCCTGAAAGATGAGGTGTCGAGTTGCTTAGTAACAGGTACACACATGACGGCGCTTGACTAATACGGTATTAAACTCCACTGCAGACCCTCATTAAGGTGAAGCAGCGGCAGGAGCGACAGGATGGGAGCTGAGCCTGAAAAGACAGCGCCAGAATCCTTTGGTTACAGAAGAACCCACTTAATACACGATCCCATGCCAAAGAAGATGAATCCCAGCATTAAGGAGAGAGAGACCATTTGGAAACAGAACTCGGGCGGCATGCAGTTCCACGTGGTCCCATCGGGCCAATGTGCAGTTTGTCGTCTGACCGCTGTGACTTCAGCCATAACGTTATTGTTCCATTGCGATCTGAGGGACATAAATTGCTGTTCTTAGTGGGAGCAAAAACTGGCTGATTTATTAAGTGATGTAGCTAATGTCACCTCGCTGGTTGAAAGTGGACATCTGCACATTTGGGCAGCTTTATTTGACACTGGCTGTGATACCTGGGTCTGAAAGGTGCAGTGGTGGAAAGGTGAAAAGTAATAACACGTCATATAATCGCCAAACTGCTTTAGCATTAAAGTGGTTGAATTTAGTACAGTTCTAGTCAAGGGGAAAGGGGGAAAAAAACTGAATATATCACCAAACTTTACTACAATCGCATCAGTAATGTGTGCAGCACTCTGTGTGTGACTGTGAGAAATAGAGACAGCGTGTGGGAGAAAGAAAACCCTTTTGGCATTTTATGAACACGATGTGAGAAGTACCTGTGTGCAAAATGTCAAGGCTTTGGTTTGAAAAACCAAGTTGTGCATAAAGAACAAACAAACAAACAAACAGAGATTCAGATTTGTAGACAGAGATTTTTTTATTTGCCATCAGATGTGTGCAGCTGGTCGTGGTGCCATGGTCAAAGTTCAGCTCACTAGTCCACAGATGATCACCCAGACTGTCCTCAATTTGCCATCAGAAGTATAAACTGAAAATGTTGACAAGTGACGGTACTTTATGCGCTGTGTCACCGTGATGCTGTGAAGCTGGCCTCTCTGGTCTGTGTCCAGCACAGACACCAGACCAACCAGCACTCGCTCGCTGCCGTCCTCCTGGACACCGGCCCTCAAGTCAGACCTTAAGGCAAAATTACTGCAGTAACTAAACACAACATCATATAGCCAGTGCTACACTTATAGGTGCCCCCCACTGGGGCGGATTTCACCTGCACCCTTTTTACTGTAGCACGTTTCATGCAAACATTTAAATGAATGACAGTAGCTAAAATAATCCAAACTGTCAACCTTCCGCTCAATCGAACCCTACAATGTGAAACGTGTCTCAGGTGTTGTCTTATATCCATTAAAGTTTCACGTTGTGATGTGAGCAGAGTATTCTATTCAAATACAGTCCGTCCACAATGATCCAGACTACATGGAGGGAGGAGGTGTCTGGACATGGGGAAAGTCCGCAAAACCAAAAGTGAAACTGAATCGCGTTTTGCTAAGGTGCTGTACAGTTCTGCATTGTGTAACACTGGTGCAATAAAGATGTAATGCGGGCAATAAAATGAAACAAAGTCAGTCATGTAACTGAGACACGCAGACAGTGAATCTTATACAGGAAGCAGTGAATATGGTACCACTGCAGGGGGTCTGGATGGGGGGGGGGGCACCACCTTCATCACACTCACAGTGGAGACGTTGGGACGGTTCTTTACTCAGACACAGTGTCAACACCGATTAAAAAATTATTTTAGGCACTAATTAAGATATTTTCTCAAATACAGCCAAAAACAGGTCTTTATATTTATGCCTTTCTACATTTTGCTGTAATATTTTTTGACTGTCAGTAAAATCCGAAATTCAAAAAACCGACGTCCGCTAAATTTTAAAAACAGAATCGGTTCGAATGCATTATATTCTTTGGAAAGCCTTATAATTACAAGTGACAGAGATTGTTACATAATTTCTTTGCATTTATTTGCAAGCTGGTACTAAAAAACCTTTTCGTCGCACATAAAACCATATTTATTTCCGCTGTATATATTTCTCTTGCCACGACAGTGGTTTGATGCAGAAGCTGTTAACTAGAACTGTGTTTTCAGAAAGCAGGTGGCCAAACCCGCTGTTTACCTTCTGCTTCAGGTCGTAGGTTGTATCTGTAAACCTGGATAAGGACGTCGGGATCAGCAGAAAACAGGCTTATCTCATGTCTTCATCAATACATTTTTAATGTCAGCGCAGCTGAGATGGTGCAAATCTGCAGATTGCCTCAAATTCACGGTGCGAAACGCAGCGTGTTTGGATCGAGCGTGCACACGGATTGATTCTGGGACCTTAAAGTGTTAAAAGTTTGAGAGGAATTTCCCCACCCAGCCTCAGATGTATACAGTTTAAAGGAAGTGGGCTTGTCCCTCCCGGACCTGGTTTGGAGAGAGTAAAAACGTGGGCTTACAGCATTTCTTAGGAAACAGGGGCCCTGGAGTGACTTCGTGGGGGGCACTTTCTGTCACCAGGTCCTGGATGAGACCCAGAGGTGACTACCGTGGGCGAGTACCTACACTGAGACATGTAACTATTGACGGTGGCCAGATATGGGGGTGAAGTGGCCACCCGGGTAAGATGGACACAGTGAACCTCCTGAGAGAAATGATCATAAAACAGAAGGTAAAAAATGAGACAGTATAGCATGTAAAAGATGTCCAGGAAGAGTAAGAAAAACCCAGCAAACACATCGTTTTTATCCCCTCACAAACCAGCTGCCTCTTATACCCGCCCTGAGTGTCTCGTAAAGCAAAGGCAGCTTGTGCTGTTTTTCCGTCATGGGACCGCAGGCGGATCCCTGTCCGCTGCGGTTTTCACAGCTGAGATCCCAACATTTTACTTGTGGCAACAAGACAATGAACTAAAGATGAGTGAATAATAATGTTTAAGTTACAAATATATGCATACAGTAGACAGACCGCTGTACTCTTGACGGGTTACTACATTAAGCGGACCAACCGCACCACTGAATAGCGGGGACTCCGAGCGTCGTGTAAGAAGTGGGAAAATGTCCGCGTTAGATGTGTTGTGACAGTGCTTGATCTTACAGCGGCCATTGCTGATATTTTAAGTGCAAGTCGCGGCACATCTGTGGTGTCCCTAAGCCAGATGTGGATGACGTGACTGTAGCTCTTAGATACGGCTCAACAATCGCCGCACCGTTCACGCACTGTGCGTATTTACTGCGTTTGCTGTAATTCGCGGACGGGCGGCGTCGATGGAGTTAATCTGTCGAGAAGCACTGAGACGCCGAGCTGTGGCGCCTCAGAGGACTAGATAGTGCGCAAGGGACAGGTGGGAGGGAAGGAAGCGAAACAAGACTCTCGGTGACGCCGTGACAAGTCGAACCTAAGCCTTGTAACCGCGAGCATTAATGATGGATGACTGGTAATGACTCACGCGAAATGAGTGACAACCAAGGTTCCTGCCGAATTATTTTTTTACCCTCGTTTTGCATAACTGCAACTGCTGACACGTTTTCCATCAGCGCTCGCTTGTTGTCGGACATAATTTACCGTCTACTTTCATGGTCATCACGTCGACGAAGAATGGCGCTAGTAAAATATTTAGTTGGTACACGCTTTGCATATTCATGCACAAATATGTACGTGTGCTTTCCAAAAGATCAAAGACCGAAGCCGACGCACGGCGGTGATCCTAATGGAAACGTTCCCCCAGATATGATACACTGACCTATTTAAGAAATAGTCTGTTTAGTTATTTTTAGTCGGCGGAGAAGAGCCGGAGCTCACAGGATCCCAGAACGAATCTTCGCGGTTTCCTGTGTCCTCGCGGAAGCTGCCGTTGGAGGTCGGCACAACAACACGGCCGTGCAAAGCCCAGTGCGGGAAGATGTCGGCCCGCCGGTGATGCGCGCGGCGACAAACGCAACGCGGAGCTGAAGTGACGCGTCACAGTCGCCTGGGTGATCTGACAGGTCCCAACGTATCCGTCCGTCACTCGCTGTCCGTCGGACTCCCCTTCGCTCGCCGTCTTCTGACAGCACGGCTGACCCGTAGCCGCTCTTCGACTGAGCCGTGCCGTGGCGGCGACATGTAAAGCGTGCACCTTGCAGCTATCCGCACGCCTTGGCCTCAGCCTTCACGCCCCGCTACATGGGGGGTTCCGATGAGGAAAGCTTTTTAGGACAGCATATGGCCCGGCGCTGCTTGTTTAAAAATGTCTTATTTTTCTGGAATGAGGAAAGTTGCGTTTAAGTTTTTGAACTTCTACTTGATTCCTTCGCTGTACTAGCCAAACATTTCTGGGGTGAGTCAGGGCCATCTGAGGGGTTCGGAGCAAAGGGACCAATGAGCACAACAGTGATGGTGGAAGGACGCAAGGGCCACACACACAGGGGCCCATACACCGTCGTACCTGCATTCTACCTGCCCCAACACTTCATAAGACATTTCATTTTTTCAAGTTAACTAGTTTGTTATGAATTTTTAACATTACAGTTAAATTTTTTTCTCCTGCATATTTTGTTTGGAAGTAGTATAAAAAAACAGTAAAAATTCCACCCACGTAAATAGAAACACCTTGTATTACGAGTAGCTGCCTTGTCTGTTTTTCTCTACATTTTAATGCAGATGTGAGGGACGATATTTGCATTGCATTTTCATGTCCGAAGATATAGGTAGATATAAACAGACATCCGAAGTTATTGTTAATATTTAATTTGCTATAACTTTCAGAAATAAGCTCCACGGGTTGCGGTTGTTGTGACAGTGTGGGATATGTTTTTTTTTTTTTTTTTTTAGAATTGGTGTTAGCCCTAAACATGCCGTCTGTCATTTCATAATGAAATCATACATTTTCCCACTTTGATCCACGCTTGTTGACAGTGTTTCGCTCTTTGCGTGGTTTCTGAGAGAAGCGGCAGGCCTCTGTTCTCGTACAACCAAGGCGTTCGTGTACAGCACCACGCAGGCCAACTTTGTCTTCCACGTGTGGAATTTGAAATATGTGCACGAATTCAGAAAAGCACTAAACGGTGTTTTTTTTCATAAGTGGAGAAATTTAATCAAAAAGAATATTTTCAGGAACATCGGGGGACTGAAAGAATGTTCATTAAAAATGACACGGTCCACCCACGCGGCGCTCGGGTTCGTGCCGGTCGCTGACAGACGTCATAATCTGTGTGTTTGCATTACAGTAGTTTGTTAGTGTTGATACTCTGAACCTACAGATGTTCTTTTGTGCTGTCAGTTCACTGTTAACAAAGATTGTGGCCCCCGGCTGAAAAACATGATCACAAATAAATCAATAGTAAGTTAAACCAAATACAAAACATCTCTGAGACGCATTTAGGGGGGCAACTACTGCTCTGCTTTTCTCTATTTGTTCCTCCCCTAAAGCATTAAATTGAACAGGAAGTGAAAGTGTGTCTCCAGCCTCATTGTCCATCCATCCAAAACACACACACACACAGGATGGGTAGACTACAGTCCCTAGTTTACCTGAAAAACATATCTTTGGACAGTGAGAAGAAACCAGATCATGTGGAGGAAATTCATGTGCACATGCAAACCCTACACAAAATAAGCTGAGTCTGAACCATAACAAAAGAGCTGTGTCACTACTGCTTTTATTATTATTATTATTATTATTATTATTATTTTACCTTGTGATGGACTGCTATCCTATACAGAGTACAGTCTCCTAACCTAGAGTTCAGTGACTCCAAGATAGACTCTGAACCACCAGTTAGTGATAATGGATGAATGGATGGATTATTATTATTATTATTATTATTATTATTATTATTATTATTATTATTATTAGGGCAACCACAGGAGTCACTGTTGGATTTTATTTGATGGCACCTCCACCTCATCTGTCTTTTGTTGCTGTCACCAGCACTGATGTGTGGCACCGTGTGCAGTAAAATACCGCGGTGTTGCCCATTTTTGCAGTGTACAGTGCATGTCATTTCCTTCCAGCCTGTAAACAGACAGGTCCTTTCGCATAAATCAGTGCCACTGACATCTCTGTCGCTGCGACACAGAGGCCGTTGTGTGGCAGCAGCTGGCATGTGACGCTCACCTAGACTCAGGGTAAACAGAGTAAACAGGGTTGCCGTGTAAAAACAGCGGCTACATTGTGCAGATTGGACTGTGACGTTCGCCGCGGCGATTCTTCCAAACGAAGCCCGACTGTGACCACGTGCAGTACGGCCGCTGCCGTTATCTGTACCTGTTACTTTAGGTAATTATTTAGTTTTTATTTCTGCGTTTAATAACCGTGCAGCTACTGGCTCATCTGACTCGTCTTGATCAGGTAGCAGCACGGTGATACTCCGGCCCTCCTGTTATTATGCCGACAGAAGCAAAAATTCAACTTTTTATCAATTTGCAAAAGCCATTAATTTACTGAGTTGGAATAAAGAAATTATTTTTGTCAATCTTTAAAACGTCGTGCTAATGCTTATGCTTGTAAAAGTTGACTCTGTGAACTGAATGTATTCCCAGATAAAATGGAAGCCGGTGCATTTTTTTCCCTGCTTCAGTTTGGAAATAGTTTCATTTCTTTACTTATTATAAATACATCTTGACTTATTCTTCCCCCCTTTAATTATATATACAAATTTTTAAACAGGTTTTGTGAATTATTAACATCAAACTGAAAAAAAATCATAAATCTAAGTGGGAAATCTTGAATAAAACATACATTTTTTTTTTGGCTCCGCGTGGTTTAGTACCTTTTTTTATTCGGTGGGGGGATAATTTGGGTTATTTAGGTGGGCTGGGAATCACATGTAGCTTCTACACCTGGTAAACATTCCTCAGGGTGGACGGTATTGTGAGGAGGAGGGCAGTGCCAGCACATGACCCCCCGCTGTCCGGGGCAACGTGCCACCGTATGCCAGACCGAAGGTGGGCGGTGCCAGCACCGGGGGGTATTTTCTCCCTCTTGGCGGGGAGCCGGAGGAGGCGGCGACTGCCAGTGAGTCGCACAGAGCAAACGGCTCCTCCTCAGAGTATCTGCAGAAGAGCCCCTCGCTGCTTCCCTTCCACACCGGCTGGTCCAGACGTACAGACATTTCACTAGATGGACGGATTAGTCTTAAAAAAAAAAGCGCAGTCATAAAAATTCCTTTAAAAAATTACTGAGTCATACGACATACATTTATGAGTAAAAATAAATTTGATAGATTTTTGCTTTTGGGGCCTGCAGTTGTTATATTGCGCTGCCATCATGTTCTGTTTATGGCCCACATGCAAAATATTGCTTTATTGTGCATTTTTATTGTATTGTTATTAACTGTCACTACACAGTTTCAAAGTTGTTAGAATTTACTCAAACCTTCCTTTGCATATGTAAATGTGTTTAATATCGCAGCGTTACCAAGCGGCAGGGAGAGAGCGGCGATCGGAAGGCCGCCGGTTCGAGTGCCAGGAGAGGCCAGTCTGTCCTCCTTCACTCTTCACATCCAGCTGTGTTTCAGCAGTAAAGGTGCTTTTGTTTAACATATCAGACATGCAGCGCAATAATATATTCATAATTTGTTTCTTTAGAGCAGAGAACTGAATTAAATTATTGTTATACATTTTAATAAGATTGAACAAAATAGGCAAGGAAACATTTATAAGTGTTTGGATTCTGTTTCTCCCGGGTGCTACTGCAACAGGTTATAAAGAGCAAAAAAATTATCATATACTGTTTGTAATGACTGCACAGGTTCAACTGGCCTTCTTTAGGTTATATGTATTGGTTTAATTTTGCCTTTAATAAGAATGTTGTATAAAATGTGTTGTGTAGATATTTTTTAGGGAAACTGCACAGAAAAACTCACCTCTCGGGGATATAACCACCAACCCTAAACCGTCTGGCCTTGGATATTGGACAGAATTCATAAATATGCCAACTTGGTGCAGTAGGTGAAATGAGAAGGTCCTCACACGCGGTATGGTAACCCTCGCGGTAACCCTGGCGTCTGAGCCGCGCAGCTGGGTGTTGGTTCCAACACGGCTCAGGGTGTGCGGAGTTACCGTGTTCTGCCGTACCCGTGCGTGGAAGACAGTGGTGTTGAACCACTCTTCCATACTCTGCCTTACCATGAAAAGCACCCCGGTAGTCATTTATGAGTTGAATTCGACTTCACAACACTTACCCCCCCCCCCCCCCCCCCCCCNCTTACCATGAAAAGCACCCCGGTAGTCATTTATGAGTTTAATTCGACTTCACAACACTTCCCCCCCCCCCCCCCGGCAGCAACTTCTCCAGCTCTGTCTACTGCTGTGTCTTGGTGATGTCATCCCCAAAGCTCATGTGATGCGCTGCGCCATCTTACTAATCCGTCCTGTCCTTCCACGTCGGCCGTATAGCTCCAGCGCTCACAGAAGCAAGCGTGTTCTCACCTGAAGCCTGTCCTGATGCCTACAGGACCTGGTCCCCACACACACACACCTCCGGGCCACAGATGAGCTCCCTGTCCCCTTCTGAGCTGCTGAATCCCATTCAACGTTTATCACCTCCTTTTTTGCACCTGCTTCTTTCCTGACCTCCAAACAGCTCCATAAATAGGATGATAGGCAGCCTGGGCTAAGTTTTGGGTAAATGTTGCCTACTCCTCAATAAGTAGTATGTATATATTCAGTTAACTTATTCCAGCGTTTAATGAGTTATATCTTGCAGATTTTTTAAAGATGTTTCGCTCAGAGATCACAAGTTCGGCTGCTTTAATTATTGAAGCGCCGAGTTGAATGTCGACTTGAAAACATGAAGTGAGAGCTGATGAATTTAAGTGTTGAAAAATGAGAACTATGCGTGGTCTTCATGCCGGTTGGTTAGTGACCAAAGGTCCCGTTCGCAGAGGGCGTCTCACAGATGGAAATGAAAATAAATTCGACTGAGCTTTGAAAGTAAACTGGAGCGGGGCCGCCGGCGTCCTGAGGCGAGGAAGAACTCGCACCCGAGTACGGTGCTGTACTCGGCTTTACTGTACTTTACCTGACTGGTCTGTTTACGCACATCTTGAGGCAATAAAACTAAAGGTCTTCAAACCCAGGCGGTAGTAGGTGCACAGCTTCTGCTGTGTGTAGGAAAGACAGATATACGTGAAAAATGTTTGGAAAATGCGCACATATGACTGCAGGCATATATTTCCCTTTTCTGGGGTAGTATTTGCTGTTTTTGTGCAAATGTAACTGTCGCTTTTGTCGGTACTTCAATACGTGGCCGTTTAGCGACGACAATCCGTGGCTTTCGGCTTTATTTACGAAACCAGATGAATCTCAGTCATCTGACGCTCACGGCCCACCAAATCTACGATTTCTCCAGTAACCGCGTGGCGCCTGATCTCACTCGCAGCGTTTGACGAAATGAGTTTGTGATCCATGTTTCGGGCATCAATAAATGTATCTGAAGAGCGGAACCGCAGGAACCCACTTTAATTGGTGTCGTATCTGAAGCTCTCAGCAGGACCTGGAAACCAGCTCAGACTTCTACTTTTGCCATTCTTCTCCTTGGGCTTATAAAATTTTCGTATATATATTTCAAGTGCATTCGCTTCAAATTACTGGTCTCGCAGTAACTCCTGGTTGTGGCTACTTACACAAATATCGGTAGAGATATTGTTTTATCGCAACATGCTGTGTATGTTGTATGCATGTAGTTTTATATTTTTAAAAATGTGACTGTAAGTTTCTAACATTTATATAAATCATAAAGCAAAACTTACACGAAATATGTGTCTATAGTCATATATGCACATTTTCCAATAATAATAATGATAATTCACATGCTGGGTAGTGTTAAGATTATCAGTTGTGGGCGTAGTAGTGCTGCTTTTAACCCAAAGAGATAAAAAGCAAGAGAGAGAACCCCTGAGATACGAGTCTTTGATTTAGGAGTTTCCACGTGTACAAGGGAAATTATTTAAGATGGTTTTACTGAGTTACAACCAAAGATGATACTGATTTTTTACACATATGAGTAACAGCAGCTGACCGGGGGGGGTTTTCAGAGTCTGCGCTGGAGGCCGCTGTAGTGTCGAGTGACTGTGGTTGGGTTTCTGCTGGGTTCGACGCCACTGATATAATTTATTCCTGACCGGAACAAATGTGCGCGCGCGCACGTGTGTGTGTGTGTGTGTTTGCAGTGTTCAGGGTTCAGTACAGGTTGGGTTGAAAATGTACCACCCGAGTCTCTGAGCCCTCTTTTAGGTGCTGTGAGGGACCTATCGGAACACAACATCCACCCAGTTCACTGGTGGTGCCGCCTCCTGTTCTTGTCCACAGCCACTGTGTCCACACCTTCGTTTCAGGTTCTGCTCCGTGATTCTCGTACGCCCTGTTCACCTCATCTCAGCTGATCTATGTCTGTTATTATTATTACATCGCTGTATATTATTTGAGAAAAGAAATCTATTTTTATATAAATGTTATTTCATCTTTATTTTCCTTAAATTAATTGCAATGAACTGCAGTTATGCGTCTGATTTCCACGATTTCTCCTTACCAGCCGATTTCTGAGATCACTTCACTCCCGGAAGTAGGGAGACGCCTGTATTACCTGTGTTACCTGTGTTACCTTCAGCTGGGTGTTTTATGGGAGCAACTGAGGTGAAGTCCGCTGCTCGGTGACCACTGTGTGACCCGCCGCCCACAGGACCGGCCTGCAAACTCCTATTTAAAGCAGCATCTCGGCAGGGAGGCAACTCCACTTCTGTTTAGGTGTTTTTTTTTGGTTTTTTTTGCTCCAAACCACTGAAACGAATGGTGTCTGCGAGACAGGACTTGATCTCACCGTGTGTAACATGACTATAGTGCAAACTTTGACTAACAACATGAATACAGACATACAAAAAAAAACAAATCAAACCGATTGTGAGTTGTGTCCTACAGAGGCTCCTCACTGGAATCACTGCAAAGGGAAGTCTGGAAATGATCATTATTTTCAATAAACTGGACAAGGTAGCAAACGCGCGCAGATGCCGTCCGCGCGGCCGCGGCTTCCGCCATAAACGGCTTTTCAAGCTCATTAACTGCAGCGACAGGTTACTTTGCTTACAGTATCCTTTTTTAAGGGTTCATTTAGCAGTGATGAAAATGCACATTTTAATGTACACAATGTGCATTAAGCAGCTCTTTGCACAAAAGAGTGAAGAATAAAGCCATTTCGAAGTCTATAATGTTGCTGAAGGCCTGTGGCCACAAAGCGAGTGGGATGCTGAGGAAAGTCTTTGAAAATGGGGCGCAAAATGCACACACACACACACACACACACACACACACACACACACACACAGAGGTATTTAGGCCATTTTGCGGGTTTAACTGCAGGTTTTAAGTGTATCGGTGTTTTCCGCTGTGTGTAATAAGCCACAATGATGATATGGTTCCGCTTCCGGACCCCCGTCGAACACGGCTGTATAAACTGCATTGTTTCATCCTCCTCCAATTAACTCTGAGCGCCATTGTTGTGCAGTATTGTTTAAAACTATCTGCAATAAAAGACCTTAAGTGCACTTTTCAGTTTGTTGACAGGCGCTGTGGGAAATCAGAAGGACCTTCAGACCTCCGGGATTAAGCAAGTACCGTGTTTACAAGCGGCTTAACCCGGCGACAGGTGCGCCGTGCTCATTACACACGACCCGCCGCACTGATTTATTTAGGAAAAAGCAGGCCGGAAAGAAAGTCGGCGTAAAACTCAGTCGATCGGAACGACTTCTAAACCGCAGCGTAATAGATATTTCGCCGATGTCATTTTTCAGCCGTTTAATGGCTTCAACCGGTACTGCAGAATGTAAATGCGACCAATTCGCACTTTTTTTAATGACGTGGACACCGCTATGGTAATGAGCTGGTTTGCTTCAATCTTGCAGGAAAAATGCTAAGTGTATTACAATGAAATTTCCACTGAAATTTCCTTAACAACTGCAGTTTGTTGCGATTAAACATTTAAAAAAAAGGAAATCCACCGTTAAAAAAAAACACACACATTAAATAATGAAGTACCGGCAATTATAAGACATTCCTAAGATCATTGTTTAAATTCATTTGAACTTCTCCCAGCAGTCACACGCAGGTCTGTCTGTCACCGACTCTATTGTGTTCTTGATTCTTGACCTTATAAATTTTATTAAAATCACTCTAATTCCTTCCTTTTATCTCCAAAGCCGAGAAAATTCCATCATTGTCCTTAACAGAAAAGTGTGTCTTTTATCGGCGCGGTTCCGGGCTTTTTCAATAGAAATGTCCTTTTACTGTGTTTTCGTGGTTATCGGGAAAACCTTTACCGGAGAAACAGGACACTTCGGTATATTGAATTAAAGAGGGAGGGCACCTAGGCTTCCTGCTCTCACACTCCGCCAACCCCTCCACACTTCACACTCGGGCTGTGATCCAGAACCGGTGGCGCGTCTTTAACTCGGCCTGCGCTGGAGTCGTGCGTTTCTCAGGCCTACCCGAGACAGCAGCCCACTATACCAAAGGATAAAAGCGTGAAATCATTAGCTGTGTAAGTCTGGATAAAGAAGAGTCAGTAAAGGAACAAAGATTAACAGGTAGCATCCAAACGGCGTTTGCTGCCGCTTACAGCGTGAGCCGGTTTGCGTGATGCTCTCTATTTATTATTTGTATTATTCGCGACACAGTGAGGATTGAGTTGACCCCACCATCAAGGGAGCTGCGCAAATGTCTCTCTCCCGAAGCAGTGTTTCCGTCAGTGGCTCTCTGTGCGAGTGTGTGTGTTTTCTCCCGCGCGCTACCTGCGACGCGAGCCCCTGAGCCCGATGACACACGACGGACGAATACAGATGTGAGCAGCTGTGAACTTCCCTTTCCTCCGTGCTCGGAGGCACGGCGTGACGAATAACGCAAACCACCACCACACACAGCAAAATATTACATTCCGTAGGCGCCACGTGTCAGGACAGTGTACGATCTGCGTGTGTACGACCGTCTGAAACACTCCTTACGCCGGGTGATGTAAACTGCATTATTTTAATGGCCAGTAAAGCAGGACTGTCCTCGAGTAAAAATAACAGCAGAGCAGGCGTTCTGAGATCGGCATCGTCTCGCCGGTGTCCGGAGCACGGATTCATGCCTTTTTACAGTTTTTCCTGTGACTAATAATACCGTTTCTTCTTCTTCTCTGAAGTGACACTGCAGCGAGGATTGTTTCTGTATTTTGCAAGTGTTACACTGCCACTTATTGTATGGTGGAGAATTAACCAATACGACACATTACCGGCTGTAGTTACATAAATGTGGTGCAAACACAGCACTGGAAGCTTAAAAGTATAACTTACTGTTTACTGTGCTCTCACACACACACACACACACACACACACACACACACACACACGTACTTTGGACATTTTTAGAGTCACATTTCTCTGTCTTTTCAGATTGTTCCCATTAGTAGAAAGACTGATAAAGTTATTTTAAAGCACAATAAGATTTTTACACTGTCTCAGCACTAAATTTGTTACAAAATAGAAAATATGTAGACATAGTTTTGTGTAGTTATATTTCATTAGACGGCGACTCGGAGGGACAGAAGGAAAACCACCCAGCTGCTTGACTGTGGTTTTGAATCCGGTTCAGTCTGTGTGGAGTTTGCATGTTGACCCTGTGTTTATGTGGGTTTCCTCCCACAGTCTAAAAACACGTGTTTCAGGCTGACTGATCACTCTACTTGTGTGTGTGTGTGTGTGTGTGTGTGTGTGTGTGTGTGTGTGTGTGTGTCTAGCCAGGCTTCATCAGTTCTGGTCCCCAGCTTTGGTAAACAGTGAGGCTTGACAACAGGAAGGCATCTGGTCATAAAAATCTGTCTTCCAAAGTTGGTTCTAAATTTTATGCCTTGTGGCATTTGGGGGTCAACCTGGTTTCTCCTGGACAAATGCTGTAAAATCAATGGTGTGTGTGTGTGTGTGTGTGTGTGTGTGTGTGTGTCTCCGTTTATGTTGACCTGAAAGGGGAAAATATCCAGCAACATCCTAGTTTCACTAGTTTTCTCCAGTATCTTGTAATGGGTGAAAGTTCCCTTCTCCTCCATATCTTGGTTAGGATGAAGATTCGTGTGCGTGTGTGTGTGTGCGTGTGTGTGTGCGTGTGTGTGTGTGTGTGTGTGCGTGTGTGTGAGTGTGTGTTGACAACATTGCAAACGGCCCCCAGAGATGCGTCATGTTAGAAATGCGTCCGACTCAGAGGAGGAACCACTGAGTCACCTCGATGTTTAACAAATTCACACACGCGGTTCACACGAGGCCGAGGGAAAGCGAAGTCCTTGTGTCGTCTCGATGAATATTTGTCACGTTTCGGCAAACAGGAACCGCGCTTCTCTTTTCCCGACATCACCGAACATCTCTAATGTTAGCTGGCGCCAGAGCGCCTACCCTGGCCGTCTCCGCCGACACCGTCGGGGTACATTTTAAGAAGTGGGCTGACCCTCGTTGACCGCGTTGCATGTGGAGCATCTCATTGAACGGGGTTGTCAGGAAGCTTCAGTCGCACGCAAGGTGTTGTCAAACCTCAGGTCACACTTGGACGTCTGCCGTCTTCCGGCGCGTGTGCGAAATCGCCGTGGTCTTCGGCTTCACCGGAACTCACGATCGCCTCGTGTGTTTGTCAGTGAGTGAAACCGCTGACCGAGAGGGACTTCAGTCATAACCATCATTACATCGACAGGGAAAGAAAGGCATAAGAAACACATAATAGAAAAGCGGCACCATGATGAACCCCTTGAGCTACATGTGTTCGCTTGACTGACGGCGTGTTTGTCTGTAACCCAAAGGCTTCTGTGCGACAAAAGATCAGAGTCAACATGACTATAAACCTTGATAAACCCTGCTTTTGTCAACCTTTTCTTTGAGGTTCTGCATGCCTGTGTCATCCTAACATCTGCCAGACACAACAGGAAGCCAAACAATGAGAATGACATCAGAGTCCTGAGTGGAGACTCTGTGCATTCTGTGCCCTTGTTGCGCACAACACATCAGAACACTTTTTGGCATCGACGGGACCAAACCGAAGCAAGAAGGGAGAGCAGAAAAGCGTACCTTCAGTGTAGGCTTTGGAGGTCTGAGAAGAGGGTCCGGGAGCTGGGCCAGAGGACAGGACAAGGGTGGGACGGACAGTGTGGAGGCACACAAAGCACAACGAGATGGCAGGAAGCAGAACCAAAAAAGAGAGAGATCGAGGAGAGAGAAGGGAAGGGAAGGGAAGGGAAGGGAAGGGAAGGGAAGGGAAGGGAAGGGAAGGAGGTCCACGAGGGAGGGAGAGAGGACAGGGGTTTCTTTTCAGAATAACATCTGATTAGAGAGGGTTGGAAGAAAGTGGGAACTGGGCAAGGGGACTTAAAAAAAAAAGAAAAGTAATGAACCCATACCTTGGCTGTTTAACATCAGGTGCGCCAGACCTTGAAGGAAAGAACAGAAAAAAAAGAAAGAAAGGAAAAAAGAAGGTCATAAAAGGCACGGGAAGAAAAAAAGCATTGTCACAACGTTGGACTGCAGTTTGTGACAGACATCCTGGGGCAGAGAAAGGATGTCAGAGGTCAAATCAAATCAAAAGGAAAAGAGAACCAAAAACGAACAAACACTTCTTGAGTGGGGTGTGGGGGGAAGGGGGGGGTAGAAAAAAAAAGCATTTAATTTTGTGCAACTACCAAAGGCGATTGCTCACACAAATGCTTTTTTTCCTAATGGAACACAGACAAAACTGTTTGGCAGATAGAAGCTTCTGGTTCAACTTTGCTTCTGTCCTCTTTCTAAATTTAATTAACATTTTGTTTGAACTCTGAAATAAATAGGACAGCAGTCAAACAAGCACAAATGGAAAAGCCGTTTCGGCGTCGCGGGAAAAGCCTCCCGCCAAAAGCGAGCGTCGCGTCTTCAGGACGTCCCGCCGTGGAGCCCAGCACCAGCGGACGTGGACGGCGAGACAGCGGTGACACTCGGCGGGCCCTGTGACACGGCCAGTCCCGCACGGCGGAGCCCAGACAACCACCCGTACACCGCGGAGTCAATTTTCCCACCCGTTTGCACGTCGTAGTCACAATGCAGCAGTTGTTCGACAAGACAGAAGAGAAAACAGCCAAATGTGTGAAATTCCAGCACCAGGTAGAAGCGCCCGCTTCAGCAGGTTGGCATGGAGGCTCCACCCAGCAGCTCCTCCAAACCCAGCAGACGACAACGTCCCACCAGCCGCCTGGAACCCAGTTCCCAGAGCACACCCTGGCTAACAAGGCAACAAAAACAGCACCAGCACCAGCACCAAACACCAGCACACACACACACACACACACACACACACCAGTGCTAAAGTACGTTCCCAACTGACATGTCTCTGGGCGGAAACCTGCACACCAAAGAGAAACCAGATCCTTCGAAAAGTGGCTACCAAAACCCTTCACTTCAGCAAGACCAATGTCTTCAAGACAGACAATAAAACACAGATCTGCTGCTGGGGGCCTGGATATGGGTGGTCTCACCCTCTACCATGACAGGAGCTGTCCATACACACCACCGCTTCGGAGATCCCGGGAGGGGCAAGCAGCCACTGGTACTCGGACCCCCAGAAGTTCACTTTTGTCCCCTTCTTATTGCCGAGAGTTTTATTCTTGTCCTCACTTCAGTTGCCAGCTGGGTTATTTAGACAGCTAACGTTCTGTAAGATAAATCTATGTAGAGTATTTCCCTCCCGGTTGTTTATTTCTATATCCATGGGACTTCTGTTCCGCGCTCTGCGTCAGGCGTCGAGAAGAGCTCTACAGAAAAATAAATTGAATTGAATTCAACTGAATTGAACAGAAGAGCATTTTCCCCAGCAGGAGTGTGGTTCGTACCCAAGGCACCAGCGCGCCACCTACAGACTAGGATACCTTCTAGATGGGTCTTTTTTCATTTTTAAATCAAATACTGGCCAACATATCAGACCAACTAAAGTAAAATAAAACAAAAAAAAAAGAGTGGAGTCCAACACGAGGCACCCATGTTGCATTTCTCTGAAAACATTCACATCGACACACTGAAATGTTGCCAGCAAAAGCAGCACCGCTTCCTTTAATATTAAATATATGTGTAATAATACATTTGAAACACACACACAAAAAAAAAAAACGCGCCTGTGTATGGCAGCATCATGGGCATACGGAGGTGGGATTTGAACCGCGTGGATGTTTGGGGATAAACAGCGCCACCGCAGCCGGAAATGATTGTTCCAATGTACACAGGTGCAAAAATCTATGTGTTCCGTTACCTGTCCCTGTGTGGAAGGTGGATGGTGCTTAAGACCTCTGTGTGTGTGTGTGTGTGTGTGTGTGTGTGTGTGTGTGTGTGTGTGTGTGTGTGTGTGGGGTTTCACGTGAAGGCCGCTCTTTAGCCGCGTTCTGTGTCTGGCTGCATCTCCTCATAAGTTCCCAGGGCATTTCAGCAGCGTAAGGACCCCCTGGGGGCGCAGCGGGCGCCTGCGGGGGCCTTCAGCCTACACTGAGAGCTGCTCGGCGTTCAAAGAGCGTTGGCACCGTGTGAGTCACGCCGTAACAAAGTGATATTGGCTGACAGTGGCGTCTATCGCAGGCCCGCGGACCGGGTAAATACAAGAAGGCGGGGAGAGTAGCCTTCCGGAAAACAACGCCGACACCGGCAGGGCACAGAAAAATACATGTACTGGTATTAATGATCAGATGGAAGGAGATCCTCAAGGTGCTTTAGTGTATTAAGGCAGGAAAACAAAGACGTATTAAGTCGAGCTTCGTTCTAAAACCCAAAAGCAAAGTGAAAACTAACCGCAAAGGCCGACACAGCGGCTTTCGAGCGAACACTTCAGCGCGGGTAAAAAAAGCCGGGAAGGAAAACACCGGCCGTTTTCGTCCGCGACGTTCCGCGTCGCCTACGTGCCGACAGTCGGGTCTCGATCAGAACGTGCTCAGATGGAAAGAGACATCATTCTGATGCCATGATTGATGCGGCTATTTAGAAATAAGATACATAACCTCACTGGAAGCCAATGGCTCCAAATGCAGGTTTGACACAGACGTGTGACGGGTTCACGCAGGCCGCAGAATCGGCCGCAGAGTTAACCGAGAGTGACAGTTCCGATTTTGACAGGCGTCAAAATGGGAATTCTGTCCCACACAGAACCATCTGGGCACTTTGGGATTAAACGTCGAGGGCTGCTGGTCGAACAAAAGCGAGGGCTCCTTTTAACCGTAAGGAACGGCGTGGCCGATTGCGGCTACATCTTACGCTTGGAGCTCCGAGATCCCAGTCTTGCCCTTAGATCCTCTTTCTCGCTCAACGGCAAATTTATAATTCTTCACTACTCAGCTATATGTTTGAACGGTTCGGCGTGTGAAGATGGTCATTACGGCCAAATGACAGCAAAGAAAGGAAGAAATTACACCCAGCCGGCTTGCAGAAGAGTGCCCTGAATTTCTGATGGATTTTTTTTTTTAAAGTAATCCACTAAAGGCACAAAGAAATCCATCCAGTGTGTTCAGAGCAAATACTGTACACGTTTCCTCCAAACTGCTCCAACCCCCGGTTCACCTGGGACTGTATAATCCCCCCGCCTCCCCAGGGTCACATGATGCCAGATAACGGCTGAGGAATATCGCACGGCATCTCAATGTATGTGTTCAGTAACTGCCCAAGCCAGGCTAGGTAGGATCTTTCTACGCAGCATCAGTTCTCCCCTCACAAACAGCGCTCCTTCCCAACCGTAAGTGTTGAAACAGACTCACAACGCTGCGGAATCTCAGCGCGGGTCATTAGCTGCGAGTCACGTGGCTGTAAGGAAAGGCGACCCAGCGAAAAATCTCCGCGTGGCAGCCTTGTTCCCGGCCCTCATTAGTATGGATCCTGAGAAAGTGCACAAGCGCCGGCCGGCCGGCTCTCCTTCCTCTTTTGTTCCCTCCTCCATAATGCTCCCCATTAGAAAGATAACACGGCAATAAAATGATAATGGCGATGCTACACACCAAATTACTATATTCCCTGCTTTCATTGCTGGCTGAGATTAGAACCGAAGGTTGGACTTGTTCACTATTAAAGAAAAAAATGAGATTAGAAGCCCACAAATTACAGCAAAAAAAAATAAAGATTATCATGAGAAAAAGAATGAAAGTTAAAAATATTAGGATGAAGTGGGGAGGGGGGGTTAGAAGGTGTTTAAGCCAAACAGTGAGAGGGAGTGATGTAAGACGGAGCAGACGGCCAGCGACGACGGTCCCGGGGTTTGCGTGTCGGCGGCCCCCGGACCCCCCCGACTGGACGCGGTTTGGTCGCCACGGAGACGCAGGACAACACACGCCGCGGCCTAAAGGTGGGACGGGGGGGTCCAAACGGAGAGAAAGGGCGGGGTTGGGGGGGGGGGGGTCAGAGCAGCACTGAGGCAAATGTCGGATGTTGAAGGCCCTGCGTGTTTTAACCCTACNAAGGTGGGACGGGGGGGTCCAAACGGAGGGAAAGGGGGGGGTTGGGGGGGGGGGGGTCAGAGCAGCACTGAGGCAAATGTCGGATGTTGAAGGCCCTGCGTGTTTTAACCCTACTGCCATAAATCAATATTTAGTCCGCTTACTCAAAGCATAACCTGATCGATGCCCGTCTGCGCAGTTGTTTGCAGCTGCACGTTGTTCTGTCCACGCAGACGTGTAGCCGGAGCCGACAGACGGCCTGAGCAGGAGGATTCTCATTAACCGGCCCGACTCCACAGTCAACGTAAATGAAGCATCGCTCTGCCATCGAAGGGGTGTGCACCTCCCACCTCACTCACTCGCAGCCCCCCGTCCACCCTGGTCACGCTGCCCCCCCCAGATACACCCTGTTAGCGTGCAGGGCCAACGGGGGAGAGAAAGAGAAAGAAAGTGGAGGCAGCAGGAGAGAGAGAGAAAGGAGAGAATCAGACAGCGGGAACCGAACCACTGGAGAGAGACAAGGAGAGCAGGACAGGGAAATGAAAGAGAGTGAAACTGAGCGAAATATGGAATCAGAAAGAGGGGGGAACACAACCAGTGTGGGGGGCAAGAGAGAGAAGGAGAGCGAGAGAGATCATTTAGGCCCAGACCCAATGCAGTAACTGCACTACGATGGTTCTGTAAAGTCTTCCCTGAACAGAAGGCACCACCGAGGCTACGGACAGATCAGCTCAACGTGCAGGAACGCGACAAAGACGGGACTTCTAATCCAAGGTGTAGCGCTTGTCATTCTAATGGGCATCACAGTGCTATGAGTCACACGGTATTTTGTTCTTGCCGTCTAAGCAGCCTTTCAACGAATAAAGTATTACATATAGTTTGCTTTAAAAGGCAGTTGCCAAGAAAGTGCCACCCGTTACCATTCCAAGTACCCGCAACTCAATAAACATTGCCAAAACCGAACAATGCTCGATATGACGTGTGGTGCGGAGTGCAAATAGTCTTGGCTGCTACAGAACCACATTAAAGCGCGTTGCAAGTTTTTACTCACTACCGTCATTCTTAAAATTTGTAGCAAGAAAAACAATTACAGCACACAGCAAATAAGCAAGAACCGAAAGAAGCGGAACTAAAGACTGGAAAAAATGACAATCAGAAATGAGGCCATTTCACGTGTTGTACAATTGCCAAGAATTTCAAGACAAGGGAACGTTTAATCTGAAAGTTATTTAAAAACACAAATTTTGGGAGCAAGGTTCCAATTGCGATATTATTTTGGAATCCGGTTTGAAAGTGACTGCTTTACTGAGTCACACAGATGCGCGGTCGGATACACAGTGTGACCGTATCAATGTCACCCCCCCCCGACCCCCTGCTAGACCAACCACTTAGGGATGCTGGAGGTTAACATTCCTCTCCTTGGGCACCCGAGTATCTGCACCGCTGACGGCTCCGCGCACACGTCCCCCGCACCGTGAAGGAGGCGCCGAGAGACGGCGACGCGGCGGCAGCGGCGTCCAGCACACAGCAATCACACGCTCCACTGCTGTGAGGCCGGCAGGCGAGACGCACCGCTGCCGCCGTGGCAACCAGAGTGGTGTGAAATTGTCAGAAAGGGAGAGAACCGCGAGACACGGGTACAGTTCTGATCGCACGATTACGAAAAATAAAGTTTCGGTACCAGTACTTTGCGGAATTTAGACCACCGCGGGGCAATTCGACGTCACGTGGAACAGCAGCGATAAACACTGCAGCGACATTTACAGAGCAAATTACAGAGCAAAGTCTGCGGGGAGTGAATTCTCCGCACAAAATGAGAGAGGAATAACAAGAAAGGATAAAGAATAAAATTAGTCATCCATTTCACTGTGAGGCATAATGAATTTCTGTTATCTGAAATATTTCTGTTTTGTTTTTTTTTTTGCTCATTCTTAAAGGGAAAAATAAAACCCTGAATACATACAGCTGAACCGTCGCCGTAGCCCCCAGCTGGACAGGCAGCTCGGACGGCGGACGCCGCGTGGCTCAAATTGTCAACGCGGACGCTGCGGGAACCGTGCAACACGGGTGCAATTACAAGCAGCCATTTTGAGAGAGGTATAAAATAATAAAGTTAAACAAGAACGCAGTGGCGGGGGCACAATTAAAGGGGGCGATGGACCCTGAGAGAGGGAGCCTCACGCCGCGATGGACTCGGGGCCTCTGGCTCGACACTGCTACACGGGCCTTTGCTCAAAAGCCACCCGTAAATGAGGGTGGGTCTCCTCTTCTAATGCGGCAAGAAGGTCGATCCGCCACGGAGAAGAAGGAAACAGGGGTTACGGGGCCAGGGGGGATGCCGGCAGGAGGGGCCACGACAGCGCTGATATCCGAGGGATAAATGAATGCATTACGGCCCCGTCGGCGCCGGGCCCGTGCAGCTCGGTGGTTTTTTTGTGGATGAAGTCACAGCAGGCGCCGGCACCGCAGAGGAGCACGGCGCTTCGGTGGCATCGCGAAAGCACCGATCGGCCCCGGCTTCTTTGTTTTGCCTTTTATTAACAACCAATCAGGAGCCATTAGAGACGAGACTTATTTAAAGCCAATTCATAAAGGTTCGCCACGGACCTCAGGAAACTCCCCTAAAGTGGGTTGGAGATAAATAGGCCAGATGATGAGTCATTTCAGTGGAGATGATGTCTACACACACACACACACACAGGTAGCCATCCCACATTCTAGCTCCCAGTCATCGGAAACTTCTCAAGCAGCGCAGAATTTGGGCTATTGATGTGTGACAGTGATTTTTTCCAGTTCATATTCCACCACAGCATCTTTAGTCTTGCTGTGCCCTGCAGCAAGGAACTAATGCTGCATAAACTTAAGTTTCTTCCCTTTCTTCCTTCCCCAGCTTTGTTGATTTTGCTGTTTTCTGCCTGACTGTTAAGGTATTTTCAGTGAGCCACAACTGAGCTGCAGTCGACAAGCGTGGCCGCGCAAGCCCCGCGTAGTTCCCGACTGTCCCCTGACCCCAGGTACGTTCCTACACCTCCGGTGAACGTGCCTTTAATCCCGACATTTGCCGGGTCAGGAAGAGCAGAGCTTATGTGCACGTTGCAAAGAACGGGAAACGGTGCGTTTCGACGTCGTGTAAAGCGGCGTTATTGGTGACAAGCCCGCCCCTGCGCCGCGTCCTTTCGCTGCCGCATCGGCCGCTAACAAGGCCGCTTTACATCAGGCTGCCGGAGCGGCTGAAAACCGAGCCGCTCGCCATTTTGAAAACGGATGACAGCCGGCTCACCTAGTTGGATACAATCAAATTTCATTTACCTGGTGAGATACAATCAAACTAGGCAAATTAAAAGGTACCAGATCAATAAAGTCATTTAAAAATATGGTTTGCTCTCTACTGGGAGGAAATCACTCGAGGCACATGTGAGGTAGGATTTAATGGAAAGAGAGTCCTCGCCCGTCAAAAAGCGCAGGTATTGATCCTTGATGCGATGAAGGTCGTGTCACTTTTTGACTGGCTCTGTCAGCCTCGGTGTAAACAGACTTTCGCGGCACAAAGACCCTACGTGCGACACCCACGAATCCGCGAGACGCCGCTTGGGACTCCTGAGACAATTGACCTGTTAAGTCCGGGATGCAAATGCGTGTTGACGGCGCAAACCTGGCGTAGGCCGTCCGCGGCCGGGCGCTCGGCCTCGTGGCGGACCCGTCAGTGCTGCGCGTCTACCTCCATCTCCCCTGAAATAACAGGTTGACCTTGTTGAAAGCATACTTGACCCAGCTTAGCTCCTGTTTCTTCTGTCACCGCGGCGCTCACTGCAACCAGAAGTGACAGTGTTCTGTGTTCCCGACCCCACCGACTGAGCCAAGGACTCACCTGACTAGAATGGCATAAAGCGTTCGGCGCCTTATAGCTGCAACCCGACGCATGACCAAACTGAGCCGCATCTCAGACACGACTGGAATTCTGGAAAGTTCAGAGCAACAGAAGACGCCGGAGTTTCAGCTGTGTTGCTCCGCTAAGGTTGCTCTAATTCTAACAACTCCTACATTCCGCGTACAGACACTTCAACTGATGCTTCTGGTACCTGGAGACAAGCGGTCGTGTACGCTGACGGACATGTACGCGGGTGTCTGGAAGGAGCTTCTGTCTTCAAGATATACAGAACAATCTTGCGACACATATATGGTATCCGGTGGTCACAGCTTTAATAATAATAAATCGGAACAATCAAAATGTAGTGAGTTGGACGGTTACATCGATACGGTTGTATCCTATAAATGACTGGGTGGGGTGTGACGTCCCCAGCGCAGCTTCTTATGGGGGTTGGGTTGCCTTGGCGGTCCTCACATTTTAGGTTTAAAGGATCTTTTTCTCTCTCAACACGTGGACGTTTCTCAGTAAGACCCCTGCAGGTACTGGCGGGATTTGGCTTCCAACCGATACGGTTGCTGCAGTCAGAAACAATCACTACCTGCTACAGGCAACGAGGACGGAGGTTCTTTGTTGAGTCAAAGCTCCAGTTTTGTTTCATAATTCGCTGAACGAATAACAAACTCTGCTGCGTGACGGCTCCCGCTTCCCCCAGTTTAGTCTGACCCTAAAGAAGGGCAGTCGGTGGGTCGTTTCCTTGTCGGAGCTCAGAAAGAGCCGCAAGTCCTCACGACCTCACTGCCTAGCAACCTCCGAGGTTCTCCGTCCTCTGGTGTTTCGGCGTTCGATTCATTTCACCGGAGTCCAATATTACAATTATGCTTTTTTAATTAGCGAATACCAGCGAAACACCGGCTCGCATACGAATGGGAATGGAGCGACCTTCTTTACATTCTGCGAACGGTGAAATATTTGACTCCGCTGAAGCCGGCCGGTTGTCAAGGAGCTGCCGAGAAAGGGATGGGCCAGTTGACCACAAGACGCCGAGCATCCGCACAGCGGACACGCAGACACGCGGCGCCGCCGCCCTGACTCCCGCGAGGCCGTAATTCACGTCGGTCTCTACACGTGGTCCCGACGCCACATTTGCGCGCGCGTGTCAGCGTGTGCGTGCAAATAACCTTCACAGTCCATGCTCGATTTCACCGTTTCACAGGGTGCGGATTTTGCACGCCGCCGCAAAGATTTCTCTCAAAAATCGTCACTGGAAAAACCCGTTTTAAGCATTATATAAATGTTTTGCTTATTTTTAGCTTTTTTCTAAAAATATCGTTATTCATTTAATAATGAAAAATATATAATAAAAAAATAAAAATACAATATGTATAATATAAATATATTATATAGATAATATTATATTATATATAATAACAACAGTTTATCTTGAAGATAGAAGGTTCTTCCAGTGTACAAGCCAGCTATAATATTATATATAAATATATTATATATGATATATAATCATTAACATGTATAACTATGATGTAATAATTTTTTAATCGGTGTTGACACTGCGTCTGAGTAAAGAACCATCCCAACGTCTCCACTGTGAGTATGATGAAGGCGGTGCCACCCCCCAGACCCCCTGTACCGGTACCATATTCACTGCTTTCTGTATATAATTCACTGTCTGTGTGTTTCAGTTACACAACTGCCTTTATTTCATTTTATTGCCCGCATCACATCTTCATTACACCAGTGTTACCATCGTACACAATGCAGAACTGTACAGCACCTTAGCAAAAAATATTACACTTAAATTATGCTTTTTTTACGCTACATCTGGACCCCCCCTCCCCATATAATCCAGAAAATCGAGGACTGACTGCAATGTGAAAATATGCCACAATCTCGAATGGGATCGACCGGTTCCTCGGACTCTGACGCGCAGCAGATCTGCAGTCTTGCTCAGACGTACAGCGTTCAGCTTCTTGTGGAAGTTAAAGCTCACATAACCTTTGCCCAGTAATATGTGTAACAATATTCATTGTATAACCAGTATGGATGTCCACACGTCTTTCGTGCCCCCTAGTTATATTTAGCATTTGCTGACCTTTTTCGGAGGATAAAAGCCTTAAACCATTTAAAAACAAGATTTCAGCCGCTCTCCATTTAATCATTTATTGGCCTAATGCACAGATTTTATTATTCCGTTGCTTAGGAGAAGCTTTTTGCCCATTTACACAGTGAAACGTTTTACCGAAGCAATTCAGATTAAGTAGTTTGATGGAGGGTTCTAGAGTACCACCCATTCCTGGCTCTTGAATTGACGTCTTGGGGTTCACGAGGCACGGCCTTCCACCCCACTGCCACCTGGAGCCACGGCAGTGATTCGTCCTGCTCAGAGGATCCGTCCGGCAGCGTTCCAATTTGTCCGCGCAACCTCACCCCATTTGGACACGTGTGCCGCGTGCCGTGCCGATATACGGCGGGGGCGGATGCTGCGAGAGGCGAAGGAGGCCGGTCTGAGGTGACCCGGAGCCTCGGCACGCAGGCGTACCGCAGCCCGGCGGTGGCCCTCGTCTCATTTCGCATTCCTCAAGAAGAAGACGACGGGTGTAGCCGCAATTACCCAAAATGAACAAATAGCCGGGCTAAAACAATAAATCGGCAGCTCCACGAGAAGCGGGAGAGAAAGAGGTGATCGCGAGAAGATTAAACGGCAGTCAACCTTGTAAACAGATATTTCGGCGATGTTTAACACAATGAGCTGCTCTGCTGTGAAATAGCTGTTTATGTCTATTGACAATCATATTTCATGTGCAACAACTTTTGAGAGGAAATATCCTGGAAGACTGATAGGAAAAGCGAGGCTCTGTGTGTGTGTGTGTGTGTGTGTGTGTGTGTGTGTGTGTGTGTGTGTGTGTGTGTGTGTGACAAAGTACAGTATAACCGTACTGTATCACTCGCATCACTTGAATCGCTTTACTGCCTTCATGAATTATTTCCATCCTTGATGCGGAAAGCGTCTCCTTTTGACAGTTTTCAAGAGAAATGACGAAACGAGGGAAGATTCCAGTGGGAAAAAGAAATCTCGCCACAAATACGTATTTTCCTTTCGATCTGCCGAGCCTCGACAGATCCATTTTTCTGAAAGCCACTTGACGTTTTGAGGCCTTCTGCAGACGCCTGTTTGAAACAGTGTGTCCTGCCTCTGTTGGCATGGCAACGGGTTCCTCTGTTTCCTCCAGCAGGATGGCAGCCATATTGGGCCGACTACACGCATGCAAACACACACGCGCGCGCGTGTGCGCGCACAAACTCACACTTGCACTCCCTCGATCCCCCCTCCGCAGATGGCAAATAAACTCACTGCTGTACATTTTTATTGCATGGTGGTTCCGGTGAATATTATTCTGTGAGCAAAAGTCTCGAAGGATTTGCCTTTGGGAGAAGATGACACAGCTGACAAATATAATAGACATTCGTCCGAGTTGGAATTCTGGAAATGTCCAATGTTTTCTTTTTTTAAAGTTGTAGACATTTATTAGAACACTGGCACATGGGAGGGGGGGGTCCTTGCAGCAGAAAGAGCAAAGCGCTGAGGAACCCACATGAAAGGCAGCTCTTAAACAGAGACACCATCTGAGTGCTCCTCTCACTTAATAATTCCAGCGGCCGATTAAAAAACAACTCCGTGTCGAAAAGAGGGGCTTCGCCCTGGGAGACTGTGCCACACGGCACCTTCAGTCTACAGTAAAACCTCCCAAATCGGTGTTACTCTACATGAAAAGCGGCCCTAAAAAAGTCCTCTACTTACGGCAGTACCACAGTAAGCAACCTTATGTGTGCTGTATTATCATTTTTTAAAATTCTAACCTTATCTTGGATAACCCGCTTTACTGTGATTTACTGTGATTTAAGGCAGGGTGTTCCTACCATCCCTTCAAGGTAAGTAGCAACGGTCTCACAGCAGGAGTGGGAGTGAAACCTCAAACACAGGCTCCCGGAGCCATAATACTTGTGTGGATTAATACAAATGGTGTCTCTAAAATGTTTAGAACCTTTTCAAACAGATGATGCTGGACTCACAGCAACGTGTAGATCCTCAGACGCCTGGAGTTTCACTGTATATTTTTGGCCGTGTTCTCTGTTCTAGATCTAAGCCGCAGGTTAAATCACGCAGCAGTTATTCCAGAGCATCAGTGGTCCCCGACACCTTTCTCCCAGAATTCTGTGCGGGTCTTCCGAGAGACGGGCAGGGCGAAGCCCGCAGAGCCGTGGCTCAGTCTCTCAACGCCGCAGTCAGACCGCCGTTCCAAACAAAAGCCGACAGCTTTTATTACACCGCATTACTTAAGTCTCATACGCAGAATAGAGGTCAAGTAAACTGAAGAGTGTGAATTTTTGCAATTTGCTCCATGTCTGATTCCCAGCTGCCACCACGGGAACCTTGACCATGGTATTTACAACCAAGGGTTTCTTTCTTCCATTGCAAACAGTCTATTTTGGCTGTTACGCACAGACGAGAGAGCGAGCGCACAAAAGAAGTACATTTCTTCTCATAAAAAAACATTAAAATATTAAGGACTGAAAATTAATTTTCATTTTTTTTGGAACGAAACCCGAACCCGACTCGAGTCCTGAGTTGTATGTTACAAACCGACCTAAACGGCCCGAAACCCAAGACTTTGTCGGACGGGAGAGCTGCGCTGCCCTTCCTCCTGGCCTCCCGAAATCCAAAACAATGAAAGACACGCTATAAATAACCGATTTGTTCACATTATTCTAAAATACTTTGGTGTTGTTGTCACGGCAAGAATTCCTTTAATTTTTGTTTCTTTTTTCATTTCAGTTTCATCTTCCCATCCAAGAGCGATTTTTTTCCCTAAGAAATCACAGTAATTCGCCTCCCCACCACAGGAATTTACCCTGCTATGCGGGGAATGGAAAGTGTTTCAGGTTATACGT
The DNA here is from genome assembly GCA_900497675.1 of Arapaima gigas. Taxonomy (NCBI): domain Eukaryota; kingdom Metazoa; phylum Chordata; class Actinopteri; order Osteoglossiformes; family Osteoglossidae; genus Arapaima; species Arapaima gigas. Next base: position 252,022 of record UFQX01000464.1, on the reverse strand, counting down.
TCACGTAAAGGGACGTGTGAGAGAGGCAGGGTCAGACAGGGGGTGCCGTGTCGGGGGGCTGAAGGTTCCTTCTCCCGTCAAGTTACACGCCTCCCTCAGGTCGCGCACCGGCTTCGCCGACACGTCTTCCTCCCAGCTCTCCGAACGGAAACTGTTATTTCACTCCGACAACTTTGCATGACCGTATTTAGCATTTGCTGTGGCAGTAAAAGCTCAGTGGCCCATTAATAAAAAATGAAACCGATATAGTTACAAACGTAATAATAGCACACTGTTATCGATCCCTCGAGTGTGGAGAAAATGCCACAGTAATAACAGTATAAATGCACATACAGAGTTCTGGAGGACGGTAAATATGTAAAGGGAGCAACCGTGTGTCTGACGTCATTAGTTTTATAAATACGGATATACGAGAAAACCGTCACGGTCTCTGCCGTCTTCGCGCCTGATGGGAACTTTTTGCCGCGTCCGTTTACATTCCCATCATTTTCGCGGTGAGAGAAAAGGGACTAATACTGAGGAACAAATAAACAAATCTCACATCAATCCTAAATCCCGTAAACGCACCTACTTCGCAGGCCCACGCTTGCAGTAGGAACGCAGATCATTTTTCCCGCAGGAAAGCGGAGATTTATTGTTTATTTATTTATTTGTTTTTCTGTTTTATTTATTGTTACGTGTATTGTGAGTATCTTCTATTAGGTGTCCTGTGTGTTCAGCTGCTCTTCACCGGATTTTCCTGCCGGGACCAATAAAGCCTCATTCTGTCCGATTTTATCCTATCCTGTCATTACAGTCACTTTGCGTGACGATAAAATAAAACCAAAACGGCAAGTTTGCGTGTGTCCAGTCTTTAGCATCTCCGGGTTCTTTTAAACCTGCCCTTCTGCCTGGTAAACTACTGAGGGTGCAGATGTGGAGGTGGTCCAGTTCTACAGGTGCTTGGGGGTCCACACCCCCAACAGACTGGACCTCGATACTGCGAAAGTAAGGACAGAGAAGGCTGAGGTTTCTCAGAAGGATAAAATCCTTTAACGTGAGCAGCAACATCCTCCACATGTTCTACCAGACTGCAGACACCAGGGTGATCTTTTATATCGTGGTGTCCTGGGGGGGAAACATCACCTCTGCTGAGAGGAGCAGACTCAACAAAGTGTCCAAGGAAAAATGGTTCTGTCTAGGTCCGAGCCCCGATTCGGTGAAGGCCGTGGCAGAGGCCAGGATGAGAAGAAAGCTACAGTCCATCACGGACATTGGCCCACATCCCCTAAATGAAGTGATCACCACCAGGTTATTGAACCGAGCACTTCTGGGGTCCTTCATACTTGTCAACAATAAGCATTTATTGCTGCAATTTTTTTGGTCACTTATTTATTTGGTGTGTTCATTTGGTTTTGTTATTCAGTTATGGTTACGTGTCTTATGAGTTTCTTACGTCACGTGTACATGTGCTGTACGGCAAACATCCCTGGGAGGATTAATACGCTCCTATCCTCTCCTATTCAGAAGCATTTTTCAAAAACCTAGACCAGGACCTGCAGGGGGCGCTGTTTCTCCCAGTCATCCTCTTCTGATCACTGCTTTTTTTTTTCTATGACGTCACCCTGGCTCACAAGATGCCCCCTCTGTTTAGAATCCTGCCTGAGGCAGTAAAGTGTAAAAGTGCCTCCTGCCCTGTGACACTGGGACCCCCCCCCCCACCCCACCCCCCTTCCTTTAAGTGTGCAGGTCACAACGAGCCACTCAGGTTTATATCCCCCCCGAGTGACTAACTGAAACCACGTCAGAGACACCTTCGCCAGACCCCACCCCCCACGGCTGCCCCTTGAGCTCCTCTCTTCTCCTCCTCCTCCTCCTCCTCCTGGACTCCCGCTGCGCTTCTTCCCTCTCTCTCTGTCTCTCTCTCTCACTTTCCCTCTCCATCCATCCATCCCTCCCTCTCTTTCTCAGCCTCTGCTCTCCATGGCGGCGCCTGCCCCCACCCCACCGCGTTCTTCTGCTGCTGCCTTTGCCGCTCTTCCTCACTCTTTCTGCTCCAAGGCTCTTCCTCCTTCCCTCCCTGCTGAACATGTCAGGCACTTGAGAACAGGACATTGTTCATCTTAATCACCTTTACTATTCATCACCTTGGAGGGGCACCATTAAACGCGTCTTCTACCTTCCACCACCGCCCTTCATGTGACTGAACCGCGCTCCGCCTCCGTGCTCCACCTCGCCGCCGTCCCTCCCTCCTCCTTCCCATCGCTCTTTCTGGTGCCACTGTTCTATTCCGCCCCGGGGACCTCACACAATTACCGATATATGGTAATGTTATGAATATTAAACTGCTGATCGTATGTATAAACATAATTCTGTGCTAATTGAGAATGACCAATAAAAATGATCTGATATTATTCAGGGATTAAATGTCTACAATCCACGATGCCCCCCCCCCCCCCACCTCTCCCCGACCGACCATCCTCCTCCATCTCATTCTGCTCCTTCCCGCCAGAGGGGCAAAACCTCCTCATCTCCCCCTTTCTCTACCTGGCCTTCAGCACCATCTCCTCCTCCTCCTCCTCCTCCTCCTACACCATCCTGCCGCTTATCCTCTTCTCTCCTTCCTGCCCATGTCTTCTCTGACGCTCTCCGCTGCTCTTGTCACTCCGGCAGATATGAGGGAAAGGACACTCTTCATGTTAATTACTTTTGGTTAATAATGAATTACTTTTCATCGCTCATCTCCATTACCAAGGAGATACCTGTTGAAAGCTTTTTTCCCCCATCTTTTCCTGTCCTTCATGTGACCTCCCCTGATCTTCTTCGTCTCCTGCTCTTTCTTGCTGTTAAATTAATAACCTGGCCTCACGACAGTCATACATTTATTGTTATAAGTTCAGAAATGTTAAATCGTCATTATTATTCATAGCCACATGATCCATGATGCCCCCTTCTTCTACGTGTCCTTTGATTCTCTCTGTCCTCCTCCATTGACTCTGCCATGCCATCAGCCTTCCTCCTCTTGACCTCCTCTTCTCACAGCCCTGTTCCTCACGCTACTCCTCTCCTCTTATTGCTGCTGGCCTTAAAACAGAGGTGAGCGTCACATCTTCTCAATTCTTCGTGAAGAGGAAGCGATGCCAGTACAGCCCGTATTGTGCACAACATCAGGAGGGACGTGTTTATTCACCACTGCAGTGTTGTTCCGTCACCTAATCTTTATTATTATTATTGTTGACTTGAAAATATGAGCTTTTCTTTCCTGTAAAGGTAATGTTTCTCCTCATTTCCTACAGATAAAGTGCTATATGAAAAGAAACAAAAATAACTGAGCCAGAACCTCATGATGGGGGAAACAAAGTCCCATCGACTTATTTTTTGAAGGTCCCTGCTGGAAAAAAACAACATCTGGATCCATTCCTAAGCGGCTCCTCAGTTTGTAGAGTTTAAAGCTTTCATTACTTAGAACTTCAGCATAACTCACATATTGTGTTCACTCCTCGGAGTTTCTCAGCATTTTTACAAACCCCCATGAGGGGATCTCATCTTTTCTCACCTCACAGCTTCCGCTTGCCAATTGATTTATTAGCAACCGCTGACAGCTTTGTATGAAGCTGCTGGTTCGAGACCGGGTACCTCAATCTTGAGGAAATGCATGAGCACTGAAAACACCCTGGTACACTCTTCTGCATGAAACATCACCCTCCAACATATAATCTGTACAGAAGCCAAGCGCTAGAGACATGAGGAAAAATATTTATTTACATGTACAGGCGGTCTTTGACTTACAACGGGCTCAACATACGCCTGACTCACACTGTGGGCAATCGCCATAGCCAAATTGACAAAAATTGTCCAAAAAATCATTTTTAACGTTTTCCAGAACTCGGGCAAGCGAATGAGCACCGTACAGCTAAACCATGTGTACGTGAACATCTTGTAATGTACAGCATACAGTACCTGTATAGTACACGTACGATGTCAGTGCGTAAACATAGCACCTGTCGACAGCCGTACGAGAACATATACAGCACTACAATACAGGTGAGCGCTTATAGCTTATTCTGTAGGTGAAATTGCAAAAACGTTATAAAAATACTTTAAAACATTTCATATATGTAGCTGCGCAGTATGCATGTGCGGCATCATAATGTAATGATTGCTTGAAGTGAACGCCGTCCGAGACTGTGTGCTTACAAAACGATAGCAGCGGCACCGCCCACACACAGCCAGCAACCATCTTCCGGCACCTGCTCCATCACAGCCCCTCCCCTTCGCTTTCACCCTTCCTTCCCGCAACCAAATAATGGTGCAACACACCACGGTGTTAGTTGTTCTCAGTGATAAGTCACATAAAGGCGGGCGCGGCGGGTTCTTTTGGCTCTCGTCTTCCCTTTACGGTGCGTCTCCCACACCCGAACTCACATCGAAAACATCCCATGACTCTTGTAGCACCACCTCAACCGTTGCATCAGTCACACCGCTGACTGATGACTGGCCACCGACAGAACAGACGCAAGAGATCACGCCGCTTCTGCTTACTACGTCTCACTGTTGTATGGTGTAGGACACTTAACTGTTTAAAAAACCATTGAAAACTACAGTACATTTTGAGGAGAAACTTTGGTAAAGAATACAGTCGTGAAATATTTAATAATGGTATGGATACTATACTACACTGTGACGAGAAATAAAACAGAATTGGTGAACAACACAAGCAAACGACAAGAAGTTACGTGTGATGGACTACGATCCGATTTACGACCGACGCGACGAGAACAAGGCGAGTGTGCACATTGATTCTTTTGTACTGCTTTTGTCCACAGTTACGTGCAGTGACTATTATGTAGCATTCAGGGAGGCCACATAAAACGCATTTTGTCATTCATCACCTGATTTATCGGACGAATTTGTGTCCTCGATCTGCGATGCCTTCGCACGCTTACATCACAGACTTTGTGCCGATAATTGAGCAGTGTGTTGTTTACTCTGTTGTGTCGGCAAGATTTAAAATGATGTCATGAGATAGCAAACCTGGTGAAGAGGAGAAGAGAGAGAGAGATATTGGCCACGGTAGATGTCCCTCAAGGCGCTGGGGAGAACAAGAGAGGAGACTGCGAGCTTAATGAAGAGCCCATTGTCCTAAGCTGAGCCAAGCCCCAGATTTCCATAAGTAAATCCCACATCCTTCCTAAATAGGAGGAGGATCCCAAACCTGGAAATGCCAGTGTCCCTGGCAACCGCGCGGTGACGCTTTGAGACTCGCGTGTGTCGGTGCCAGGAGCAGCCCTCCCATTTCAGGACCTCTGCGGCTAACTGGCGCGCGTCCCTTCTCCCGCAGCGGGTTGCCACAGACGTGGCAGCCGAGCTCGCTGGAACCCGCAGAGGTGGGAAACACGACGGACCGTCCCGGCGAACCGCGGTGCTAGAATCAAACCGGCCACTTTTGGGAAACCTGCAGCAGTGACACCGAGCTCTGAGACGTAGACGAGGTCCACAGCATCGAGGCAGAAAGATGCGCCAACAAGCCATTCCGGGAGAAAAGTGGGAATTCTGAGACAGGCTTTTAGATTAATGAAGGACCTCAGCACCACCTGTCTCTTAACTTCAAGAACCAGCTGTTTCTTTTTGCTCGTTTTTTTTTCACCTGAATTATATGTTGCTATAACGTGTGGATGACAACTTGCCACCTTTCATCTTGGTATCGACTTAATACTTCAGCTACAAAGAAAACAGTTTTCTCATGCGGTCGACGTAGAAGTATTCGAAAGATTAATGGCGATACAGCCATCAAAGATGCAGCCGTAACGGCGAGAAAACGGACGCCGTGCCCTTTCACGCGCAAAAAGTGGGTTGCTGTTGTTTTTATGTCGTCTGCAGGTTTGGCGGCAACTTGAGAAGCGTTAGTTTCGACACACAAATGCAGCTTGGAACTGAGGTCCCACGGCTGGCAGGAGCACACAAGACAAGTTCCCTATCGGTGGCCTGACAAACCCCAATGAGACAACATCCATTAAGGCCACTTTGTGTGCAACCCGATATTATGGCACGTGGAGAAAATGGAGCAAATCCCTCTTAATTCAAAGCACCCGAATTCTCCTTATCCAGAGGGCATCTTGTTTTATCAAACCAGACCTGCTGCATGACGGCTTATTTATAAAACAACTGTTGGACTCTCAGAAGACGGCGTTCAGTTCCCATCCCGCTCGGGTAGCGGGGGATTACTCATATTTTGTTTGTATGCTGCACAACCCCCTAAAAAAATTGCACTGCAGAGCTGGCGCATTTCCCGTTTTTCTCTTCTTTACAACCTACATACGCAAAAGGGATCGACACGCCGCTTTCCGCGCAGCTCCTGACTTCTCTTCTCGCCTGGATGCCGAGAGGACCGGTGTGTGTGGACTCTGGACGCGCGAGAGGGGACAATTTGCAAAAGGTGCCAAACGCTCATCCGTCAGCGTCCTCGTGCGCCGCCTTCATTAGCCGGCCGTAAACAGCGGCGTGACAAACACCGCAAATAATTCAGCAAACACTGGTCCACCACAGCGAGCGCATCCCTCTCAGCAGACAGCCATAATGAAGCAGATCCCATTATCATTGTGATGTCTCTGTGTTTCTGTGCAATACGAGGCCATTTGGCCACGGAGCGCAACCGCAGCAGCGGATGCCAGAGTTACGGCCTTCGCGACGCGTTACCGCATGTATGTGTGCGTACGCGTGTGCTGTGTGTGCATGTAGCCGCCGCTCCTACTCTTATCTCGCATTGCCAGGCCGGCGCCGTTCAGGAAAAACATCAAAGAGCCCCCAGCTGTCACTCAGCGTGCCACGCTTCCTCTGCAAATATCACGGTGGCCAGAAACCTGCCGGCCCTGCCTTGCCTGCGTGCCAGTGATGGAAGTGGGATGCGGAGCCCATAATCTCCTGGCACCGACGGCCCGACGCTGCAAATTCACCTGCTCTCCTCCACTTGAGGAGCCTAGTGGAATTCTCAACATCTCTTGTGTTTGCTTTCGGTCCCATCCCACCCCTCCCCCCCGCCTCAACGCAGATGCTGTTTCAGTCGTCACATATCTGGAGCTTGAGACCGAGAAAATATAAAACACATCTGCTTTTAAAATGACTTCAGTCAGTTTCACACTTTCTGCAAATGACATGTCAATTCGGGCCTGTGTGAATGAGCTGCGATACCCGGGCTGACATCAGGCACGATTTCACAGTCGAAGAACATTTTACTTATAAAGTTTGTCCCCGTACCTGCATAATGTCAGTTTTTTACAGTTGTCGATGAAGAATCCAAAAAAATTAGGTTTCCATATCATGCATAACCGCTACTTGTTATGACCAGGACCTTTGGGTTGACTTTGGGTTATATAAATAACACAGCTAAGTAAAAGAGCACAAGACGCTCTTTACTTACGCCGGCCTTTTTTGTGTGCCGGACCACATTTTGCAGGAAATTAGGTGTTTTATTCTGGCAAATTGTGGGGAAATGACAAGAACGCAGCAGTCCCTCGATAGCCCCACTCCGTGTCCGGACTTTCGCTTTAACCGCTGTTGAAAATGAATAAATATCGGTATCTGAACGAAATCTGTTGTTATGACAAATCATTACCCAAAACCCGTCCCTGACAAACCAACAAGAGACGCCTGAAAACCAAAATAGTTTTCATTAAAAAAACGTGAAATGTCCTAATGTGCTCCGCTGCACCGCGGTAGAAACCCTCACACTGTTGACAACATGAAGTGTTTTCTAATAAAGCAACTGGTGGCCACAGTGTTTATCGTGCTGAAGAGACGGGTTCATAGTTAAATGGGTGTTTTCCGATGGCCGTTATTTATTTATTTCCCCCCATCGGGGACAAACTACATTCGGATTCCGAGGAATCGCTGTACTCTAGAAGGTAAAAAACTGAGATGCGGCCTTCATGTTATTTCAGTCAAGTTAGACTCTGCGTGACCTCATTGACTTTATCATGTCCTGCATGTCAGCAGCTTCTTCCCTTCCAAGCATATGCTGAATATTTCCGTAATGCTGTCTATCTATCTTAGCCTCTGTCATCCCCTCCTCCTTAGATCTTTCCCACCATCTGAGTCTTCTCCAGTGAGTCCTCCTCCGCATTAAGTGTTCCAGCTTTAGTTTCATTATCAGTCCCTCCAGTGAGCACTCTGTCTTTATTTCCTTGAGGACTTACTGACTTGTTCTTCTTGCAGTCTAAGGAACTCAACAATTTCTTCCAACACCATGGCTCAGAAGCCTCAATTTTCCAGCAATCAGGCTTTCTGATGGTACAAACTGACAAAAAATATATAAGTAACCTGCTCATAAAAACCCATGATTTCCGCACTAGGAGAAGACTAGAATGTTCAGCCTTTGGTCTGTTTCAATTAAGAATCATTCCATTTGGACTGCACCGGAGGCCGGAGACATTGCAGTGACTAACTTGGAAGGGGGGCATGTTGTAGGTTTGACTCGTTCATAATTTTAAAATGTCTGACAGGACTAGGTACAAAAAGCTTAATTCTTCTTCGGTGAGCCTACAAGGGTCAATGTTCAAGGAAAGTGGAGATGCTGTTGTGCCATCTTTAGCAGATGGGTTGGGTTATGGTTCCAACAGAGGTCCAGGGCGATGTGCACTCTGAAGAACAGAATTTGTGTGCTAGCTCCACCGCAGACCAATACAACAGTTGTAGAAGCAAACCACCTGAGTCCTGGATATGACGACGGCTTCCTTTAGGCATCATCTAGCCCTTGGTAAGACAACACTAAGGTTCTATACTAAATCCAGGGATGAAATCATCATTACAGGCTCCTTCTTACAGAACTGTCTTCATTCTAAACTGCAAATGGGCAAGCCTTCAAAAAGTAAACGATTTTTAGCCATGAAGGATGTGTTTATTTAAGGAAAAATATTGTTCTTCAGCACGAGCTCCAGTGTTGAGCAAAGGTTCATCTGCAGTTTCCACATCGGACCATCTGTTTAATTAACCTGTATTGCGAGGAGAAGCAACGATTTTAATCAAGCGCCTCAAGGAGAATGAATATTAAAGTTGGAAACACACATGGCATCAGCTCTTGAAGAATAACAGCGAAGCTGCAAATTGGGCTGCGTTAGTCTACATTATTAATATACAAGTAAAGGTGTTACGCGATACGCAGACGAGAAACAATAACGTACTCCCCCGTAAACGTAAACACCGGGGCAGAGCAGAAAGGAAGAAACACACAGGCGACGTTCGAGTCGATGTGACGCGTCGCAAACAAACAAAGCCTACGAAGCCCAGTTCCGCTCACGTGGCGAATGGCCGTGACGCTCAGAAGCGCTGCGTAAGCGGGACCGCATCACATTGACACGGCAGGGCGACGACCGTGAGGTAGAATCTGTTCGGCCCGCGTTCACGCCGTGCATTACGTGCTGTCGCATTCAGACCTTTGCGTGTTCCGTAAACAACGGATGCCTCGATGACGCGACTCTTTTTTGTACTATACAGCCCATCCCCGGTTTACGACGGGATCCGTTCCTAAGTCTGTCTTTAAGTCGAATTTGTACGGACGCCGGAACAGGTACATACGATTCGAATTTAGCATCGGTTAGTCAAATGTTTTTCTTAGTATATAGTATATATTTTACCTTCCTATGCACATAAAACACTTAAGAAACACTTCCAAATACACTAAAGCATCTCAAGCACAATAATACAGTACATAATAATAATACAGTAATAATAAAAGTAACTACAGGTACATACAGCACTGTACTGAAGAGAGAGCATCTGTGTGTGTGTGTGTGTGTGTGTGTGTGTGTGTGTGTGTGTGTGTGTGTGTAGGTATACAGGACTGTAAAAAACATCATTATGAAAGGTTAACACTCGCGTTCCATCGATGGCTTGCATACCGGAAGGGCCATTCGTGAGGTAACTTTAACCGTAGCCTAACGCTCTTCCAACAACCGATGGCGTATCCCGTCTTTCCGATCGCTTTCTTGTTTCTACTTTACTTTCAATTGCGGTCGTTCTCCTCCTCTTTGACGCATCGCCAGCACTTGCATCGGATTTACGCTTCGGAGGCACGGTTACAAGGGTAAATCCTAGGCGAAAGTTATAAACCAAACACAAAGCGACGCGCTTAACACAGCGTCAACGGCACCGTGACCCGATTCAAAACCGGCGGAATGCTTTGGCGCGTCATTACGTCATTCCGAACCGTTGCATTTAAACTCGAATTTTTTACGTAATCGGCTTCACGGCAGAGCGTTTGCGAGTACGACTTCCCCGTGAGGCTGTCTGTAAATGCTCTATAACGCAAAGTGTCACCAGCTGCAACGGCGTGCGAGGCGAGGAAACGGAAAAGACCTCACGTGCATACCATCCGTACGTGTTTTTTTTTTTTTTTTTTTTTTAACCGCACAGGCTACCCCCCCCCCCCCAAGGAACAGACACGTGACGTCGACGTACTCTTGAAGAATTTGAACCGTGCTCACCGTTTTATAATGAAATTTATAACCTGGCTAGATTTTTTATTCAGCAAGCGGATCCTTTTTCATTGGTATTCCAGTCAAATTAAACCACCTTAATTTTAATAAGCCACAATGAGCATTGATTTGGTCTGTTGCCTCTAATAAGGTCTTTAACAAGGTGTAAAACCCCTTTGGTAACCAGAAGAGTGCACTGATCCTTCTCCAGCAGAGTGCAGGATATTGCTGCTATTGTACTGCCATGCCTTGTGAAACATGCACAAAGCCAGGCTTAGCCTGCTGAAAAATTATCACTGTTATATACAGGAGCATGTTAGAAAGGAGACACATGTTCGGTAAATATGCTAAATGCAAGAGGGAGCTATGCAGTCAGTCACTAATGGCTTCAGACCAAAGGTGAGAATGTTCGAGGCCCTCGTGCTGGATTTACAGCAAAGGCCTGATGCAGCAATGCGGGGTTTAGCTACAGAAACGCGCACGAGAAGTCAGGGTCGTGTTCCGACCACATTGACCGGTGCGATTTATACTTTCGGTTGTGAGGTCGCTGCGGAAAAAAGTGCAAACCGATGCCGTTCTTGTGCCCACAGAACTTGTATTCTGCCGACGTCTTTAGCGAAAGCGATACGCAGGTACCGAACCGTACGGCTATTTCATCGCTGTCGGAAGCAGGGGTTGGGACGAAAGCAAATGCGGTCGGCAAGTTAAAGGGGGCCGACGCGCCGCAGCAGAACGTTGCGGACGCCGCCGGGACAAAAAAGTCATCGCAGGAAGGACCCCGTGGCGGCGTTAAAGCCGCCTGTTAAACAAAGTGAAGGTGAAACCACTCGGTTCCACCAGGTTCCTTTTGCAAGCATGGTGACGCTTTCCAATTTTCCATCTAGGAGCACTTTTCCCTGCTCCACACGCAGGCGGCACCCTCCTACTTGAAAAAGCTGCGCCAAGACATCTGTCATCTCAATCGCTGGCAGTGCAGAGAGCAAGTGCTCAAAAAAAAAAAAAAAAATCCAAAAAATAAAACCTTTAAATGCCTGTATGGCTCTTCCCTGGGTGTCCAACAGATTCCTTAATTTGGCCTCATACACCTCTTTAGTCTTCGGCCTTAAGTGTGTGATGAACGGTGATCTTCGCTTGATGTTTAAGTTGATGTCGCGCGGCCTCTTTCTTCATCCCTCTCCAGTACAATACTGCATGTCACACTGAATCATCTGCATTGACAGCAGGAAGCTCTCTCCTCCAGTGCTGTCCTTGCCAAGCAGATGGTTCCTCTATTCATCCAGGAGGCTGAGCTGCCACTGGAAGAGCATCGCATCTCTGTTGCTCGTGGAAAGACCGGCCTGCACGGCGCAGCTGCCACCGAATCGTATCTCCATAAGATGTTTAGCCCCGGGGCGGCAGGTGGTGCAGAGGTGAAGGGCGCAGTGAAGGTTTTCATTTACAGCCGCGGGAGCGGCTCCCGCGAGCGAGGCGCCGGAGCCAAACGCAGCGTGCCGCACGCGCGGATAAAACCCAGTCACTTTCGACTCGAGTGCCGGCTGAGCGAATTGCTGGGACGAACCGGGGTGACGTCCCTCCTTGCGCCGTTTCGTAGAAAACCCGTTTCCTCCAGCTGCGGCCGGCATAAACCGCAGCGGTTAGTAAGCGGTGACTAACACCTGCTTTTAACATTTCGCTCAGATACAAGTCCAATTCGGAACCGATGCAGTAACTTACAGCATCACCGGTGAGCGCGTATAATAATGCGAGACTTGAGGGCCTGGCGAGGAAGCGCAGAGTGGAGTATCCCATAAATATTCAAAAAGAGCCAACTCTTACCCGATATTCATTTTAAAAGCGACTGCACTCTCTCATGAATATGTATGTAATTTGGAGAGGCTGTCTTCAACAAAGTATTTACTGTGAATTAAAACAGGAGCTGCTTATACTTCACTTTATTAAACTGCCGTGTTTATGCAAACTATATGAGTTTGTGTGTGCTATAGCGGTGGGGAGGGGGGGGGTCCTTTCGAGCAGTTTGAACGGCGACGGAAAGGGAGTTACTGAACGGTTACCGACGGCGTGTGCGTGAGTGCGAGAGAGAAAACGTTTCGCCGTGAGATCCAGCGTTCGGTTTTGTGTACCGGTGGGGGGGGGGGGGCATATNTGCGTGAGTGCGAGAGAGAAAACGTTTCGCCGTGAGATCCAGCGTTCGGTTTTGTGTACCGGTGGGGGGGGGGGGGCTATATCTTCACTCGCAGATGGGGAAAATCCTCCATGTTTTTGCAGCTGAAAAGTTTATTTTGGAAAATGGAATAAATGTAATCCTCTAAGACGTATCTATCCGTCTATCGGGCCATTTTGCGAACGCGCTAATGCGGTTGGCGTGATCCGGAGCCGCTCCAAAGGAAGGACGGGGCTGAAAGCGGACGACACCCTGGACGGGGGTTCCAGTCCGTCATCTGCACTCGTTCGCGATACTCACAGGCAAAGCTAACTGTCTGTCAAAAGCGCGATCGATAAAAATTATGCTTTGTTTAATTTCCATTTGGGGGCTTCATCCAGCTGCCCTCCGACAGACTGGCGATCCATCCAGAGAGAGATTTTGGGTCGGGCTCTGGGCTGCCACGACCTTGTTCAGGGTAAGCGGTTCATGATGGATGGATGGACGGATGGATGGATGGACTTCATGGTCATAGGGCTCATCGAAAAGTGAAAACTGCAACACCAGGCCTACAAAATATTTATGATTATACTCAGTTATGACGTTACACTTCTTGTCTCGTCTCTGGCTATTCGAAGAAAAGGCAGGTGGTAGAAAGCAGTTAATTCTGTAGCGTCACGTCAGGCCAGAGGTCTCGTCCACCTGCTGCTGGCAGGGAAAAACGGCGCCGGCTGCATCGCAATGGACGCCCTCGGTAGAAACTGCCTTTCAGGTTAAGGGGAGTCAGAAAGTGCTGCTATTTTTCATTCAGCGAGAGGCACAAAACGACTTTGGAGGGAGAGCATATGGCTGTGACCGTGAGCCACGGCGGGGCTCTTCAGACCCAATAACACACAGCTCACCGCAGCAAAGGTCACCTGTCAGGTCCCACTCGGTGGGAACACCTAGTGCTCTTTACAGATTGGTGTTAGCGTGCCGCATGGACCTGGGCGTCTGACAGCTCGCGTGGCCTAACATTTTGGGGGGAAAAGGTCAGATGACCACTTTCCCAGCTCAAGGATAAGCCTGAGTCACGGCACAAACGGACAACGTCAACGGCAGCTTTCCGTCGGAATCCCGCAGATGAGGATCGCGGCGATCCAAGGAATCGCGTCGCTAAAGAAGAGCGACCGCCCGGTCGCTGCGTTGCTGGTTTCCCTCCCCCGTCGTTCCGGCACGGCAGCACCATCGCACCCCGCCAGTTAAGGCCGTAATCCGCGCACCGCAAATAGGCGCAGAATCATTTTCTTTCGGCGGCTCTTAAAGTCGTCCGAACGCCGTTGTTATTTTTTTTTAACGTCGGATTGTTGACTCGTGCAAAAATAATATTTTAAGCCGCCACGGACAAAGGCGCCAGCTTAACAAACAAACACGCAGGCTGTATCCGCCCTGCAAGAATCAATACGCTACGCCTTGTTTGCTCTCGAGTTATTGTTTCGGAGCTTTCAAACCATAACAATAAAAGACGTCCGCTGTGTCAAACATACATTTGTCATTAGCAAGGGGGAGGCGTATGCATGAATCCATGTATCAAAACAGAAGGCCGAAATTCCCGACTTCAATAAACGAATAAAACAAATATAAAAGAAGCCACGCTGTCTGTGACATCACGTGTTCGCCGCCATAAAAGAAATATTCCAAAACAATATTGCGTAATCTGGCCTACGAATTGAATATTGTCAAAGCGCTACTTTAGTCCCGATTAAACCCGGCAGCTACGGTCAATCTTCTTTATAAAACGTAAATAAGACCATGAAACAGGACTAATACATCCTTTATGAGTTCTGTACCAATCCAACATTTCTTAGCCACGGATACATACAAAAGTGTGGGGTATCTGAGCATTAGCTTTTCTTTTTTTTTTTGCCGGTTATTTATATTGACGCCGCAGCAAAGGTCGGTGACATCAATAATCCCAGCTCCATCCACGCAGCAGTATTTGTTCAACCTCCGTGGTAATCGGAGGCTGGAGAAACGATTATTACCGGGGAGCGGAGAGAGATAGGGGTAAGAAAACCCTAATAGATGTCGAGAAAGTGAACGTTAAACTACTTTTTTTTTCCTGACTGGAGACAGATTAAAGGTGACATTGGGAAATAAACATAATGAACTTCCGACGGAAAAACACGCCGCAATGGTACTAATTCAAACGCGTCAGATGAAACGTCTGGTTGGTATTTAACTGAAATTACTTAAAGGTGGAGCAGGATAAATCAGTGCGTTTCAGTCGTGTTACAGACCCCTTCTGGCGTCCCCACGAGATCCGGGCAATGCGCTAATGAAACGTCGGACCGTTTACCCGTTCGGTCCATATAACCTCGAACAAGTTCCCGATCCAGCGTCGACTCTGACTACTTGGTCCACCAGAATATCTCTGGCTTATTTTGCCAGCTTTTCCACATCGTGGACTAAATTCGGTCTGGTTACTCGATGATCCTGCGTGCAAAATAGCTTTATGATTTATATGTTTTACCCCCCCCCCCCATCTGGCAGAAACACCCCATTTTTGGTGAAGATCTTACACAGCATTCCACTGTAAGAGGAACATCAGGTTGCAGCTAGACTGGCGCCCCGAGTGCACATGGAACATCTGAGCACCTTCTAAACGTTCTTATTCCTAAGCGGGAAACAACCGAGATGTACAGCATGTGTAAGTGGTGTCGAATAACTATTATCTGTTATTGTTATCGGCAGTTTACAGCAACAAAGGCGATAGTAATTATTAGTTATCATTATGACTGATCATTATTATTAACAGCCATTACAAATCTGAAGCTTATCTGCTGCACGTTCCTGCGCGAGAAAGAAAAACTTATTATCTGGGAAGATGGAGAGTTAACCCTACATTTATGCCCTTTTGACGCCATTAGCTGAGAGATTAGAAGATCCATTACGTACGGAATAATTCCATTTCGTTTACATCTGAAGTTAACAAAATGATGTGTATTTTATTTTAAAAAATGGCGCAAAGATCGAGTTCGCTCCTTTAGCTTTCTGTCTCTTTAAAGTCTGGTGAAATTATCTGGAAATTGGGTTATTCCATCCCTGCGAGTGTTTTTTTATCCTCTTTCTCCACAGGGTCCAAAGCAGTCTGCCTATGAATTATAAAGTCCGCGCGTCTAACCGAAAGTCACCTGGGATCACCTGCGAACGCTGTGCCTCGGAAAAGAGCTGGGACTAAACTGACTGGCCACTTTATTAGGTACGCACGGCTGGTACAGACCAGTGGTGGCCGTGTGAGGCTACGGGGAGCGTAATCTTGGCGAACTGTTAAGCCTCGGTTTATCGGCACAAATCGAGCACAGTCTGGTCCCCACGAAGTTCCGAAGCATTTCCGTTGACTGGGAGGATCCCTCCGTGGCCAGTCTGGCTTTTCTCAAATTGGTGATTTCCAGAAAGATAATGTGCCATGTCACACATCATCCCAGGATGGTTCTGCAGACATGACAGTGCCTCAACTTTCTGCCAATGGCCTTCACAGACCTCACCTCTCAGTCCAGCACAGCATCTTTGCAGTGAGGTGTAACGCAACGTTCATAGAACGAATTCGCCACCCAAAAATCGGCAGAAGCTGCATGAAGCTGTCAAGCCAACACGGACCAAAAACCTTGTGGACCAAATCCAGCAGCTTCTTACCAAATTCGTGCTGTTGTGAGGAAAAAGAAAGTCCTACCTGCTGCTAGCAAGATGTACGGAAAAGTGGCCAGTGAGTGTAGTTGAGCTTCCTTTTTCTGACAGCACCAGTTCACAAGGTGTCCCACTTGCTGGGAGACCCCCAGTCCTCTAGCAGACGCTGCTATCGAATGCACCATCAGGCAAAACGCCAGTCGTTCACTTTGGAAACAAGGTCCCGCCAAGCGAGTGAAGGACAACAGACAGAATCAGAAGCTTCTCGATCGAGCCGCAACTTGGACTCGCAGACAATTTACATGATTCTCTGACTGGTCCCCTACAAACCGGATGGGTCATCTGGCGCCGTTTGCCACCGTACAGGGCTTGAGAAGTCTCCCCATCCGAGCTCTGAACCACTAACATGTCAAAGGCGTTCGACTGGAAGAACTTGATGCAAAGAATGTTCCTCTGATGCAGCAGGTCTCATAACCTTTCGCAGGCCTTCATCGACACCTTCATACTGAAGCACCCAAAAGAAAATAAAACGTAAACAAAGAAGAAAGGAAAATGTGACAAGAATACTAAGTCCTTGAGAAAGACTTGTGTTCGTCACAGGCGAAGGGTTTGGTTGTCTTTTTAAATATATTACACTAAGCCCCATAGTCATCAGAACCGCAGTCCAAACACGATTCCTCCACAGGAGGTGAAAGCACATCAAAAGCAACGGTCAAAGTCATCCACTACTGACTCATCCCACTTAGTGACAGCCATCATAAAGTACAAGAAGCTGGGGTCCTACCTTCCACGGCGTACTCTTCCGCTTTGATGGAACAAGGGAAAAGGAGAGAGAAAGAAAAAAGGTTTTCAGTCACAACCACATTTATAGAAGAGTCATCATTAAAACTGCGCAGCAATTTAACAATGTGAAAGACCCTGGTAAAAACTCGGGAGGGGGGTATCTGCCTCTGACTCCGCAGAGGGCCGTGTGTTTCGCCCGCTCCTCTGCGTGGTGCCGAGCAGCTGACAATGTGGCGCATGGGGAGGACCGTCCCTCTAGAGCCCTTCTTTCCAGAAGGTTCAGCCACTGAGGACCCGTGTGGGGACAGGGTTAATAAAGTGGTCGCTGAAACGTGACCTGCGTCACACTTCCCGCGACAAGCGGGCCGCAGCTCAACAGCCAGGTGTAACGTTGAACTTTGGAAACCTAAAACTGCACGGAGGATCTTTTTTATTTTATTTATGTTTTTTTTTTTTTTTGAAAACTTGGGAGGCCCATTTCTAGCAGCGTGTTCTGCTGCTTTTAGTATTAAGATTTCATGAGCAGGAGAAGGAGGCACCGCTTTTGAAGGCCCTGTGTGTGTCCTTGCTGTGTGTCTGCTGGACTGAGGTCATCCCGGCTCCTGGCCTGTAACACACACACACACACACACACACACACACACACACACACACACACAGGCAAAGCTCCTGTGGGGCTTCTTTCAGTATATTTCAAGATAACCTGTTCACAGGAATTTCCCACATTTTAACGTCCCTTAAGGCCGCGGGTTGTTCGGCGTGTGTGCTTACATGACGCCGTAAGTGAGATGACATCGCTGGGTTTGGTGCTTCATTTAGTGCCAGTAGGCTGTACAAACACCCGACTTTGTTCCCTGCCTTGGTTTCCCCCTGGACCACGTGCCGCATCGCAACTCTTTTTTCCCAGAGCCGGAACAGCCCTGGCAGCAAAGCGCTGCCCCGTTTTCAACATGGCGACTGGTCGCTATCTTCAAACAAACAGGCCAAAGCCGATCGCCGCAGATGGGAGCTTCAGCTGGTCAACAATCCCCGGAGGAGAGGAGCGCGTGCTGCTTTGAACGGCCCCGGATAAAGTGCCTGTTCAGTGCAGAGAGGGAGGCGTCGTCGAGCGAATAACTGCTGCTCTCGTGCTCTTAGGAACCCGTGTCTGCGCTAAGAAAAGCATTGGCACCCCACCCGCCCACCCCCCCAGGGACCAACTCCTTCAGATCTCGCACAACGCAATTGATATCTTTAAAACGGAAACGGCCTTCTGAGCGAAACTCTTCACTTCTGCGCGTCGCAGCCGACACCCACGGCCGTAAAAATATATGAATGAAACGGTACGAGGAGCAGTACCGATGAAAGCAAATTCTTTTTCCCGCGTTGCAATCATTTCTGAGCTTCATCGGTAAACACATCTTCAGAAAATCCAACTTGGAGTAAGCAATTCGGCATAATGGATTCCTGAGCGCTGCTCATAAATCAAAATCAGGGCACAAACTGCTATTCATTTACGTGGAACAATTATACATTTTCCGAGCCCCGAGAAACTTCACTTTGCTTATTCAAATATGCCAAGTTGTCACCTGATTCTTTTCACCTTTAACACCTTTCGCTGGCTGTCATAACACAGCCTGACAAAGTGGCTCAGCCCGAGCAGCTCCTAAGGCTCGTGTCCCGCCATCGCCGAGCTCATTTCGCCGGCGTGATGGAGCAAAATCGACAGCGTGTTGGGCAGACAGATAGGGCTTTGGCGGCGAAACAGAAAAAGAGGCTTTTACAGTCTTCGAAAGAAATGTTCCGGGAGATTTAACACACAGAGAAATGACAACATGAACATTTCTCACAATGAGCGAGGACTAAAACACTGTAAAGAAAGGACCCAAGTGGCGAAAACAGTCGCTGCTGGAGACTCGGCTTCAGCCGGGCTTCATTTGGTCTCCTTCTCCTCACTGCGGGGAACTTACGTGTTGATTAAAAACCGGCGCGTGAACCATGAAGACGAGTGGCAGTTTGCTGCTCTCGCTCCCCGCGTTGAAGCGACCGGCACGTGCCGCTTCGTGTCCGCGGATTAACAAAAACCGCAAAAAAGCCCTTTGATGTTCGACTGAGCGGAATGGAACAAACGAAACAATCGAACGCACAAGATGAAACTCTGTACGAATCCTCCTCCCAGGTGAGGCTCGAGAGGTGACACGAGAAGGATGCTCGCGCAGTACAGTTTATATCGGTGATGCAACCTGAGGGTCACATGCAGCATTAGACGCCGTCGCCCGGGCAACCAAACCGCGGTCCGCGCGAGGCCCCAGACGCGGTAGCGCCACCTTGAACTCTCCCCTGATCCGCGGCCACCTAGACGCCCGATTATTATTACGGAAAAAAAAAAAAAAAAAAACAGTGGCGCCCAAGCAGAACTGTGCCGTCCAGGAATCCGGAGACAGTTATCGCTTAGGGAGTAAAACAAGGAGTTTATTTGGCATTTATTAATTTATTTTCATCAATACTGCGTTGGACTCAATGTGCCAGAATTAACGTGTCCTTGTAAGCAGATCTGTTCTTTGAAAGAGCGGCGGTTGACAGTAGACAGCGCAAACGGCAAAGCCAAGTGAAAGTGGTATAATGTTTATAAGCTCCCTTGTCTGCGAAACAATTAAAAAGTAAGAGGGACGTTCCATCTGTTTACAGCTGATAACACTGTCGACAGGATCATGAGCGCATTACGGCGAAGGCGCCGGGTTTGTTCGATCTGCCGTCTGCTCCCCAAAGGAGCCGGATCCGTGCCGAGTACCGGGTCGGGTAACAAGTGGGAGCCCGAGCAGATCCAAACCTAAATTCGCAGTAACTGATGGAACGGCGTCGCCCAGATCGGCATATAAATGGGTTAGTCACCTGGAGCACCTACACTACTGAAGCTGAAATGACTGCGGGAAGAGACGAGGGAAAACGCATCTGCTTTCCTGTCGCTGCTCTCACACAAAACATCAAATCCTGGCAGCATAATGAACGTAATGAAATCAACCTGAACCTTTCCTGTTGCCGCTGTGCCACGGCTGCACGGCAAATACAGCCAAACCCTCGACTTGCGCTGACGCACGCAGCGCATTTTCCGTAAAACCTCGTTTCATTTTTAACACCTGATCTTCGATTATGTGCCGATCTGCACGATACCGGTCACTCCAGGTGAAAAAAAAAATCCACACTCACCTCATGTATGTGGTGATATCTATTTAGCATTGTGCTACATTGGTAAGTACGGTGATGTTTGGAGCTATTCTACATGGGTGAATACAGCAATTTTTAGTGCTATTCTACATGGGTGAATCTGGTAATGTTTAGTGCTATTCTACATGGGTGAATACGGTGATGTTTAGTGCTATTCTATGTGGGTGAATACGGTAATGTTTACTGCTATTCTACATGGGTGAATCTGGTAATGTTTAGTGCTATTCTACGTGGGTGAATCTGGTAATGTTTAGTGCTATTCTATGTGGGTGAATACGGTAATGTTTACTGCTATTCTACATGGGTGAATCTGGTAATGTTTAGTGCTATTCTACGTGGGTGAATACGGTGATGTTTCGCGTTATTCTATGTAGGTTAAAACAGCGGTTGTTAATAAAAATCTTTTATTTCCTTCCTATATGGTGGAACATTATTTTAAACACTGCTTCTTACTTACTGAAATTTGGGGAAATTGTTTGGTTTTTTTGGGCTGGAACGCATCGTGATTTTCCCTCTAAAGAAATCTTGGAACTTGCGTCTCGATTCAGGCGTTTTCACACACGGCGGCCTTTTCAGACAGCGACGAGGCGCGCAGATGGAGGGGGCCGCTGTACCGTGTTTCGAGAGCTCGAAGAGGAAGGTCACCCGACATCTAACAATGACACTGCGTCAGTCAGGGAGGGTGACAGGTATCGGTTGTAACCGGGCGGGATGTGCTCAGGCTGTGGCCTAGAATAATTTGGCATCAGAATAATTTCAAGGACGGCGTGAACCACCAGGCCGCGGGTTTCGAGCAGCGGCCCCCGACACGCTACCCAAACGGCACGGTGAAGGATGCGTGGTACACGGCCCCGTCCCACACAGCAGCACAGAGCCACAAATCTAATTGTCTCTTCGTAGTAAGCAGTGTCCCTTTTTACCTTGTTTATTTAGGTCACGCACTGCTACTTTGAGGCAGCTCTCGACGCTCAGCGCGGCTCTCCACTTTAATATGTAATTCTTACCTTTGGTAACCGAGGCGCCTACGGACAGCCAGGAAAGCCCAATTCCCCAGCACTTCAGCGCTTAAGCGACGTGTGGCCGCAATTGATGAATGTGCCGCTGTGGACGGAGCTGGAGGACGCACTAAAACGGAGTGCGCTCATGTTCAGCTGCTCCGGTACACTCGACACTCCCACCTCGAGTGTCACTTTTTTATCTAAAAAAATTCCCGTTCATTCATTCGTCCCTTATGACTGCTTGTCCTAAAGCGGGGAGCTGGTGCTGACCCGGAAACGGGGGTGGGGGTGTACGCAGGATGGTCGGGATTCCAGAGCCCGTCGCAGGGACATGACACACTCATTCGCCAACACACACACACACGACAGACAATTTAGAACCAGAAGTCCTCCAGAAACGCAGGTCTTTAGATTAGGGGAGGAAACCAGAGCCCCCAAAGGAACCCCATGCAAACATAGCACGTGCAAATTCCACGCGGACTGATCCGGGTTCAAACCGACGTCGAAACCTGAGGCCGGCAGGTCGAGAGGCACCGGAACCCCTTGTTGTGCCACTGCACTTCCCACCTGTTCCTTGTGCTTTACCTTGAGGGCCACAATACGGAGCAGTCTTCAGCCAGAGATTCCGAACAGCCGAGAGAACGTTTCTCACACGCTGCATCTGAGCAGCTCAGTCGCAACCTTTCCTTACATCCCAAGTGCCGGTCACACCAAAGCGAGCGAACAGATGGACCGACAGAAGTATCCGGAAAAGACACCGACACATTTCCAAAATGCGCAGCTTGTTCTGAGCAGCGAATGTGCTGCTACAACAAACATTCAGACAGTTTGTTGACGCCGAACAATCTCCGCTGCAAACTTGGACAGAATGCGTTTCAACGGGGAGAACCACCAAGGAGGAGAGGGATGCTAACAGGCCCCGCGTCACGAAAACCGATCAAGCGTTCTCGTAATAAAAACCCCAAGTAAATGTGCAAAGCGTCGTAACCGTCTGCGCCAAACATAATAAAATAATAACACCGCCGGCGTTTAAAACATTCATCAGACGCCACGTTTCAAAAGCGGGGAGCTGATCAACCTGAACACCGCTGCGACCAACAGATAAATTAGTTAGAAGCGAACGACTGTGGTTGGTTCTGATGATCCGAATTCCCACCGAGGTGCACGTTTCAGAAAAGGAGGAAACAGGGGAAAAAGTGCTTGATCCCCCCCCCCCCCCCCCCCCCCCCCCACCACCAAAAACCAACCCCCCC
>UFQX01000464.1:209832-229497 GCA_900497675.1 Arapaima gigas | reverse complement strand
TTGTCCCCCCCCCCCCCCCGAGCAGCGAAGTTACGACTGAGCTCAACCGCCTTTTGGCAAAACGCGTCCCGTTGCAAATTTAACACACGCCACCGTTTCCGGTGCCGACCGATGAGGATTTGCGGAGATTTCGATGTCTGTGCTGCACGTTGCTGGAGGCGGCGGGACAGTGGAAGACGGTGTTGTCTGGGTGGACATGTCCACAGAGGGATTTAAGCTCCCGACCAGAGATGAAAACACATTAGTAGACATCAGTAGAATTTCCTTTGCCCAACTGGACTGCTTGTTAACATGGACGTTAAACATATACATGTGGAAGTAGGACTAGATGCAGCATTCTGCACCCCCCGTAGGCCCCGCACAAGCGCACAACTGTTTTGTCGTCAGCATTTAGAGAAAAAAAAATCACTTCCAGCGGCCAAATAACCACGAACCAAAATACGGTTGGAAAGGAAATGGAAAGGAAGCGGAACAGGCTTGAGATGTACATTTAAGTTCTTCTCGAAAGGCACACGGACAGCTGCGCAGAACGCGGCTAAAAATCGACACAGCGGCTCAAGTGCCGAACTCGAGAAAAAAGCCGGGCCCGAAGCCTCAATTTGTCTGTTCTTAAGCAAATCGAGTCAACAGCTTCCGCACGAGTTGGACAATTTTTTTCTGCAAGTTTTATTCTACAGGTGCGTCATCGATGCTGTTAACTCCCGACTGCTGCCTTTTTTGTGTTTCTAAGATTTATAGCTTGATTGTTATTATTAACACGCAAAGACGCAAAAACGCTATGACGGGTTTGTGATGTTAGTTTTTTTAAAAATGAACAAGTTTAAATTCTTATAGCAGAAATGTGTAGTTTGCTTACACGTTCTATTGCAGTATAAATATCCCTTTAATGAAAATACAGGTGTCTGTATAAACCGTGAGATAAATGGTTAGAATTAATATATTTAGTAGGATTTTTGACCGCAGGAGGTTTTCAGGAAGATCTTCCATGGATAACGCAGTGGGGTGTCTTGTTGGAGAGTCTGGAGTTATAAAAAAAAAATCACGAATGAAAGAAAAGTCTCGAAATATGTGACTGTCATGCCTGGGAGAAATTTCAAGGCTTAAATGCCAGGCGTCTTTAGCCGCGGTAGCAAATACGTGCGACGCTTTCGTTGTCCGGCAGTAGTGACATCTTGCTGTTCGCAGCTCAGGCTCAGGGTGAAACCAGGCGTTGTGAAAGCGCTTGTAGAGCTCACCAGACTGTCCGGTTCAAACGCCAGAATTTCAGGACTCGGACTCCTTTAAACACAGGCCTTAAATTGAACCTCCACGCACTCTCCTGTAGTACCGTTTAAAGCTTTAAGACCAGACCTCCAGACCTCTGCACTCCACAGACAACAACAGCGAGAGCCTGTGGGACTCCGTGAAGAAACAGTTTAAACGAACATATTCTACTTTCTCATTTCAATACGAGTTAAAAACTTTTGCCCTGGAAATGTGAACCCCATCGATAACGGGGGGGGGGGCAATTTCTACCTACAGCAAATACAGAACGTTTCCGGTGCTCACTTCTATTCTATCGTTTATAGAATATGGGTTTGAGGAGAGAATGTATTATTGCTTTCCGTCATTTTAAAAATAGGTTTAACTTTAATGAGCTGAAGTGTTACCATGAAAAGTCTTACAAATTATTATGTCGTAGAGCTATATCTGTGACATTTACAGAATGTTAGTCACGAATAAATCAAAGGATATATGTGAAGTTTATCAGCTTGGGTTCCATGTTTACTTGGTGTAACTCTGTGTTAGTGTGACCCCCCCCCACCACCCCCCCTTGTTGTGTTCTGCCTCCTAAAATCAGAACTGAGGAGGATTCATTTGCTCTTTTCCGAGGCTTGTCTAGATGCCCGCCGGTGCTATTATCCATGACATACGGAGCACATCTGTAGGTGTTGTATATAGTATCCGTTCCCTTTTCTCGCTCATTTTACCATTTCAATAAACATCTTTGGAGTCAATGCAACTTACAAACAGTTAAAAAAGAAAACCTTACAGCAACTGTATTCGACATTCGGCCCCCCGCCAAGGCGGGACGTGTGACTCTCCGCGACTCGGCCCTGGACAAGGATGGAAGTGATGGATGTAATTATTATCCAGTTTATTTTTGTTTTTTTTTTAAACAGCAAGATGGTAAAGAAACTTTATACTTATCAACAAATTGACCTCCAAACAGGCTTCCAGCTCCGGGTCTGTTTGCAAGCTGAACACCCAGAGGGAATATATTTGCCCTCTTAACTGCTTCCGAAACATAGCACCCCCAGGTCACCGCCAGGAGCCGGTGTAGTTCAGTTAGCCGGTGGTATACAACTCCGAAACAGTTCTTTAATGACAAAAGAAATCTTGGAAATCCTTTGAAGAGTATTCTCTAAACCCGCGGTACTAAACATGTTCTGAAGGTAGAGGATTACGCCCCTGAGCCTTGAAGTTAGTACTTTAAGCTTGGAAGGATCAGCTGCCTTGCTGTGAACTATTATCATGTTTCACTGAGGTCACAAGTTCGACGAAACCGGCATCTGACCCGCAGAAGGTCGATTCAGTCGTTCTGAGGCGATCCAGTGTCTTCATTAACTGCTCCTCAAGCTTCGATTTCAAAAACTACAGTCACGAAACAAACACTTCAACTCCACTCCTGTCTCTCCCATTATCCTCATAAATGTGACAGGACTGTGTAAGACACCCAGAGGCTTTTTTCCAAATGATTAAAGTGGTCGGCCGTGTCTCCCTCGCCGCGGCTCATCTTCCACACGATACAGGCTACAAGTTAGAAGACGGAACCATCCAGTTGTGGCGAGGAAATTTAATGAATGTTGGAAGCGAACCACACGTTCCTTTCCGACGCCCAAACCGGTGACACCTCCCTTCCGTCCCCTCATGCCGCACGCTTATCCACATATTCAAACCCTCGCGCTCTCGGGTTGTGCTATAGTCATCAAGTTTACACCCCGACTGTAGAAAAAGTGGCGGAAAGGGTGGAGATGCAATGTTCAGCGAGCAGGAAAGAAACGGTGGCGATCCTGGAAGTAGACACCACTGCCGAAGATGCGGGGCGAAAAGGCAGATGGAAAAAACGGGAAAACTGTCAAATGGTCACTCGCAGATCACTTGGTTACCGGTGAGAAGATAGACTGAAAGGACTTCTTCTAATGTAAATTTTCAGCAGGTTGGCGGGGTTGGCGACTTGACAGGGATATGTCAGCGCGGTGCGTGCCAGGTGAGCCACAACTTGTACAGCGGCATACACACTTACCTGTGCGTGTGTGTGAAGAATGTCGTCTACCGACTGGCGGCTAAGAGTCTGAAAAGCGCTCGCTGAACACCTGAACATCAGCTGCCGTACGACCGATGTAGACGGATCTCTCGCTTCACAGACATTTTTACCCGCAAAACGATAAAGAACGAGATAGACAGTGAAAGGCTCCTTTTCACTCCTGTTACCTTGACACGAGGGGCATTTTGTCGGAACGCAAGCAGTCTCGGCGGAGGCCAAGGTTTATGCAGCCGATTACGTGTCGATCGTGACCTCTGCTGCATCGCTGTCCTTCGCGTAACGCGTCGCTTCTTTCTCGATGGAGCCGCTGACCTCCAGGAAAGCAATAGTCTGGGTCACAGGACATGTTTCCTCCAGATTACATGATCTAAGGTGTATGAGAAATGAATGTATTTGCTGAACTCCATCAATCACTGCACCAAAACAACCCAGGAGGGGCCTGAACTGGGGGGGCAAAACTATAGTGTGTTTTAGAACTGGCTTAGGAATCTAGTAGAAAACATTTCTCTTTGACCCCACATCACAAGTGGCCTGTGGGACTTATCAATTGTACAGAATTTCTTTTTACAAGCAAGGGAAATTTGTACCTTAAATCTGATTTATACCCCTCGCCTATGAGAAATGTGCTTTAGCCAAAAAATAAACCCAAAAAAGATGCAATCTCAGCACGTCCTATATGTGTATAAGCTATGGGAGGCGTGGGCACAGGAGTGCTGTACAGTTCTCTTCTTCTCCACACGTCTTTGGACCGCAGCAGGACAAGCCACCTGGAGACGGGGAAAACACGCAAACGCCACCCAGATTTCAAGCGCAGGTGTGAACCCACAGTCACGCGGCTCCACCGAGCCACACAAACTATCAGCACAAGATGCTACTAGAAGCGGGATGTTTATATTGGCCAGGTCAAAATTAGTTGTTTTTTTGGCTCAGTCTCTCAGTTTTTCCAATTTTGGTTTCACATAAAAGAGACGACGACCGGAGTGTTTTTCAAACAGACACAGCGGCGGCAGGCTGTCATCCAGAGGAGGGTGTTGGAAACCTCCTTTGTGCTGCTGACCCTTATGCTGTCACTTAACAGTTTATCTGCTTGACTGTCAAAGCCTTTCAAGTTCCCCTACAAGCCAAGGTTCTTTATTCTGCCTTGAACTGTCTTTCAAGGCAGGTTATACACCTACATACTGCAACTCATTTCCAAAGCGCAGTCCTCCATCATCACTGAGATGAGCCTTGAACAGGAGGACTGACTGTCATGCTCAGATTTATTGCTGTTTTGTCCCGTTGCAATATTCCCCTTAGGGCCCGCGGTTGTTTGGTCCGCACAGACTCCGCCTTACGGCAAGTTTCCATAAATCGCCGACTCCGCGCCGGGAGACGGCTGCTCGCTTTCCCAAGTGTACCTCAGAAATGCAGAAGGGAGCTTCCAGCAAGGTGGCTCCTGCATGGCGGCTCCACAAGAAGAATGACTGCACGGCCTTCAATAGCTCATTGTCACTCCGTAGGCACTATGTGTGACCGCTCCTTCATCCCGGCCATTTCCCTCATTTGTATGTGAAGGACGGGGTTCCTACCCATTATTTCTTTACAAACCCCCCTCTCGGTAATTTGCTATCTGACCTGACGCTGCTTCCATTGTTTGTTTAATGAGATATCTAAGGAGAGTGGCCCGTCTCGGCGCATCCTCGGGAATGTCAATGTTCACTCCGGTATTCCACGACAATAAAATGTTCTCTAACACGATTAAAGTGGAAGAAACGTGCCGTATGAATAAGACCGGCGTCAAACTTTGCCTCGTTCAGTCGCGCAAGGTGAGCAGCAGCCTTTTTTTTTTTTTTTTTTTTTTATTAAGTCAAAGTGTCCGCAAATCTGGACATTTTACAAACAAATAACGCCCATCGGCTTGTGCCGTTTCAGCTACCTTGGGATCATTTTTGTGTTTATAAAAAGTCAGCGGCTACCGACACGCGTCCGTTACTTTACTGCGCTACAGGCAGCAGGAGAGGATTAAACACGCGGAAGTGTCACGGGAAAGTTACCGATGTTCACGCCGACGCGAGTGTCTGAAGACCGACGGAAATCAAACGACATTAAAATGTCGGACGGAAGCCAAGGCGGGCAGACTTTATCGGCATTCAGGACCGTCGGGTCTCTTAGCTCGGCTCGGTTCGTACAGGTAGAGCAGTTTAAACTGTCAGCATCTTCGTGTCTGAACCCTGCTGCGGCTGCCCTTGAGCAAGGTGCTCCACCTAAATTTCTCCAGTAAAAATACCGAGCTGTAAAAATGGGTCAGAGACGGTAAATCACCGGACGCCAGTGTCGGCCGAGCAAGGAAGTAATAACAACTCTCCTCCATTTGCCGTCATGGCGCCAAAATCCCGCGGTCCACAATTATGCAGAATCCCCCAAGATGTTGGTCCAGACTCTGAAGTCGCTGGGAAAGTGAAACAGACCGACAGTTTCTCAATGAATAGTTTTTAAGGCAGCAAAAGCGCCAGGTCAACCGGAGGCCTGCACTAGGTCTGGAGCAGTCGAGGGGTTAAGGGAGCCGTCCTGGCTGCTGCTGACTGGTGGGCCTGATTCACGGCCCCCGACGTGCCTCTGACCTCTGTTCCGCCTTCATCGCGAGCGGCAAGGGGTGCGCGGGGGCCGTGAGGGTGCTACCACATCCGGTGTGGCAAATCGATGACCAAAACAATAGAAATAAAGCGTCGAATAAACAAATTTGCTCCGAGGCCAAAAAAAAAAAAGTGAGAATCAATGAATAGCTCGACTTAAGAAAATGGAAATGGATCGGCACACGTGACGACGAGGCAGCCGTGTCGCCGAGGCTCCGAGGGGTGACGGGATTAGAATGTCCAAACACGACGCGGGGATGAGTGTCTGAAAAGCAACGGAAATCAAACGACATTAAAATCCTGGACGGAAGCCAGGGGGGGCGAGATTCTATCCTTGCTGGGGCCTGTCAGGACTCGCCGTGGCGGGGGGGGGTCACGATTTTTCGCAGAAATGTCCCAATACGTACGTCAAAACGTTTGAGTCTAAACCACAGTGTGGCACTGATGAATATGGGTTCCTTTGAAAGCCGAACCAGATACCGATAAACTGAAAAGAGTAAAACGCAGGGAAAAAACCACAGCCCCCCCACCCGCCATAGCTACACCGACTACCACGTTCGCCGTCCGTCATCGTCGTTCCCGCGTTCTGTATTAGCGGAGACAACGGGAACACGCCCAGGTGTGCTCACCTGACACATCCGGAACTCTCCGACAGCGATTTCTAACTGATTCCCGTGTTAAACCCGCTGTGCCCCTCAGAAGATGTGAGATGTGAAACGCGATGACCAACATCCGCGCATTACGGTCCCCGCATGAGCAACTCCTCTGGTTTTTCATTCCGCTCGAACCACTACACCTCTGATTTAATCACTTTTTTCTAAATGGACGTAGGTGGCGCGATGCTCCAGGTACCCGGTGTGTTTTGCGTGAGTGTGTGTGAGAGGGCTCTTTTTTCCAGATGTAGAAAATCCGCAAGACTGGGGCACTTTTTAAAATGCAGCCGCTGAAGGTCAGCCATTAATTTGCATATTAGCCAATGACAAATGTGAAAGTCATATGTGCTCACATACACGCCCTGGGCTGTGTGGGTGGCTAATACAACATGGAGAAAAAACAACAGCCTTACATAAAAAAAAAAAAAAAAAAAAAAAAAAAAAAAAAAAAAAAAAAAAAAAAAAAAAAAANGGGGCTAAAAAAACATGGAAAAAAAAAAAAAGCCTTAAAAAAAAAAAAAAAAAAAAAAAAAAAAAAAAAAAAAAATCAAGAGCTGACTCAACAAATGCAAGAGATGTATGGAAAAAAG
The DNA here is from genome assembly GCA_900497675.1 of Arapaima gigas. Classification (NCBI taxonomy): domain Eukaryota; kingdom Metazoa; phylum Chordata; class Actinopteri; order Osteoglossiformes; family Osteoglossidae; genus Arapaima; species Arapaima gigas. The sequence goes on along the minus strand of UFQX01000464.1, from coordinate 222,335 downwards.
TAGACGTTTAAAAAAAAATTAAATCTCAGGCGCTCGGGCGCATCGTCCAGAACGCAGGATCCGAAGCCGGCCGAGAAGCAGAATTCAATCCGGCTGAACGTGACGCTTTGCGCCACATAACTACATACATGGAGAACATGCATAAACACTAAATTCAAAAAACAAATATATTTTAAATAGAAGGAAAACTCCGATAAATAATTCACACGCTTTCCCTTGAACCGTACGAGAGTTCCTGCTGTATTTGTGACATATTTCATTTGAGCGGCGTATGAAAAAAAAAACTGTAATGGGTATTAGAATCCACAGCATGTCCAGCCAGGCTTCTGTTCTGCTGGCGGTCTGGTTAAGAAGCAGAAAGGAGGGGACGGCGGGAAAGGAGGATGACAGCTATTCAATGATGGGTTATACGAGTATCGAAGCCAAGAAGCCACCGGGGAACAGTAACCTTATCTCGGCACCGAGAGAAAGGCCGGCTGGAGGAGTCGCGAGGAAAATGGGGGGAAGAAGGGTGGTTCGGGAGCTTATCTCTGCACCAGGAAGGAGAAGAGATAGAATTGGATGGGCAAAGACAAAAGGACAGGAAAAGGTCAACGGAAAATGACTTTCTGCACGGAACAGACAGGTGGCCAGGTAAACAACAGGAGAATCCTCGAGACCCGAATCGGGCTGAAAGAGCAGAACGGCAAACATCTAAAAACATGCAAAGTTTTGGAACGTGAAAACAGAGAAGACTTTTTCTTTGTAGGGGAACCGCCGTACGTAGACAAAATTAATAATACTCTTCTTTTGGAAGGCAGAAAATATTGAACGTGACTTTCATTAGAGCCTCTCTAATAGAAGAAACGCTTCTAAGGAAACAAAAAAAAAACTGCCACAAATTATAGCACAAAAAATATATTTTATCTTGTTAAAACTGATTTTCGTGAGTCTTTCAACTGGTGCAGATAGGATCTCCACCCATAATGTGTTATTTACTGAACCGCACGTGAAAAGAAAAACGTCGTCCACGCAAACTGTTCGACTCGTCCAAAATTATTTAAAAATACGAACATTTAGTATTTCCCTCTAAATAGATATTAAGGAGAAAAAAGTAGAAAATAAGGGTTTTTTTCTTGATCAGAAAAGGAGGCAAACATTGAGTTATCCCAAGCTATCGTCCTCTGCTGAATTCGCACGGTCTGTTCCGATAGATTGAAATAGGAAACGTCTCTCGGTAGAGCGGAAGCCAGAATCAGCCGGGGAAAGCAGCTCTCGACTAAGTGAATTGTATTCATATCTTGTGAAGTTGCTTTCCAATTAATTGGCTGTTCTCCATATTGCATATGGAAAAATACATGGAGGCAGTTCTACTCGTGTCGGTCCAGTTAATTACCGCGCCCCGTGGCTCAGAGCCGCAGCTTCCTGGCTGATCTGAAAATGACCGGCTGGATAAAGATAAACCCGCATGTGTCCCCGCAGCAAGGGCTCGCAATAATAGCCAACCGACACGTGCTGGTGAAGAACACACCATGCAGCAGTCAGAAAAACAACGCAGCTTCTAAACTTGCTCAAATTTCGTCTCCTGGCAGTCGAAAAGGGAGGGAAAATGCGAGCTGCACACTTAAGTCCACGCACCGCGACAATTATTTACGGGGTGTTCCAAACACCCAACCGTATCCGAAAAACTCACGGCTGAATATCTGTATCCGCACGGACGCTTTGCGGCAACAGATTTTTGTGCCAAGCGTTTCCGAAATAAAAGAAATCGAAACGCGAATAAAAATCTATCAGAAACAGCAAAGAAACAGTGTAAAGTGCTATACAGTGTACTGTAATAAAAAAATAATGTAAATATTGTACTAAACTGTTTTGTTCTCGTGCACCGGTCTCTTGGCTGCTTCTCTCAGCTCTCCCCTGAGTCTCGTGCTTTATTGCAGCACGTTTACGCCGCATCACCGCATTTGTTGTGATTTAAGCCGGATAATTCGCGCAGCAAACCTCACAGGCCTCTCGTCTTCACTTCATGCCACGAGTACACAGCAAAAGTTGCCAGCCTTGTTTGTTTAAATTATCTGCAGTTTTTTTAAACTAGGTTTCCAACTATTTATTTAAATGCGGGTTTATACTACACATACTGTATAAACATGCAGATTAATGACAACTTTGTGTTTTCTAATGAGGTGACTGGTGTTTACAGTGTTTATCGTGCTGAAGTCATGGGTTCGTAGTTATACAAGTGTTTTCCGATGGGCTGTTAGCGCATCCAAAAAATCCAGTATCTGACTTGCTTTCAGAGACAAATTAGACTGAAAAACGGAGGGATTAATGCACTCGAAAAAGACTATGAAGACGAGTCACCTGACCGACTACCGTCCCAGCAAGAGCAGTGGTACTTTCATGGCAGTAATATTATCAACATCTGTCTTCTTGTTTAGCTCTGACCCAAAAGACCCGTTTCCACCATGATCCAAACTCGACTCGCTGCTGGACGGCCAAAGACGACTGTGATCAGCGGCACCATGGGCTCCGAACACAGGGCACTCAGTCGTTGGCATTCACAGTAGCACCAGCGCAGATAAAGAAGGCTTCTGTGGGACCCGCAAATATCTGTGACCCAAGGCCGTAACATCTTTTGACAGCGGCAGCTGTCTGACTGCTCTCACCTCACAGGAAATGATTTGCTGGAATATTAACAAAACCACATTAAAAACTGCACAAACCCATCTGAGGCAGCACACTGCTGCAGCAGGTGTCCCACTGTATCATAGCACCTCGGAGGGTGGGTTTTGAACCACATCTGCGTGTGCAGTTTGCATACTGTCCCTGTGTTTGTGTGGGTTTCCTCCCACAGTCCAAAGGCATGTGTTTCAGATTAACAGGCCACTATAAATGGCTCGCGTTGCATGTGTCAAAGGATGCCTCCATCACCACCACTAGCTATTCCTCCTCCTTGCTGGAATGGCACCAGCGTAGATGGTTCTGACCAAAGGAAGTGGATCAACTAGTGTGGTAACCCTCCAACGGACTACCGTCCAATCCGGAGCGTACCCACCATGCCTTGCTCTCGGCGGCTACGGGATAGGCCACGGACGACGGTAACCCCGATCGGGACACGCGGTCCGTGTAGCCGGACAGACGGGTCAAGCTAGTTAGCCGACACGTTCGTGTGCTCATCGCCGTGTGTCAGGACACCCACAGCAAATGAAAGCAGTTCTTCAGCCAACATTCCTACAGCCTAGAACATTTGAAGGTCCAGGTCTTGTAGAAGCTGCAAATTGAATACACTTCTTCTGACTTTTCCTCCTATATGACAGCTGTACTTTATTATTTACACAGATTTCTCATGGGTAGAACACAGATTGGTTTTCTGCCTCAAGGAAGCCTGGTTCATTATAATTCAAATACGGCAGCACGTCTTCGGTCCAGCTTTCTCCCGCTCATTTATAAGGCTGAGGAAGCTGTGCTGAAAATTCAGAGAGCTCTTTTACTCAACAAAGAACTAAAAAAAAACTGCTACAATTTTATTTCTTTCTAGCACGACATAATTGGCTCACAAAAAAAATGGAACAAGACTTTTTCTTGGCTCTAGTGCATTTTATATTTAGTCTTGTAGGGCTTGGTAGAACCTACAGCTGAGCCACGGACTCTCTGGGATTGGTAAACGGTGAGGGACGCTGAATGCTCTGTGAAACCTGATGGGATGCAAGATGGAGGACGGTATCGCCCCCCTCGGCTCATTCACCGGCAACTTTGATGTCCGGTACAGAGGTTCTCCTCTCATGTCTGCAGGAAAGGGAAGGCAAGTAATTGAAATTCTGTACAAATTCGGCAGGCGATTGTTTAAAAGGCCTTACATTAATACCTATCAAGCTTCTGCAGACTGAGATGAATAGATCTACGGCAGAGAGGCGCCTCAGTAGATGGAAAAACAAAATCCGAGTTAAAGCGGGACAAAGAAGAAATTATGAAGTAAGTGGGGACGTACGTCATATAATGAGAGCAAAGCGGGAGCAGGAGAAGAAAGGAACACAGACGGGGAACCAAAGCGGGAGACGGAAGGTCTCCTAATCACTCTTTGCTGGTTTTTTTTTTCAAAGTCTCGGCTCCCCAACGCAACCTCTGCTGAAGTCGAGCCCCGAGTGTCACAAACCGCCCGTTCCGACTTCCCCACCCCACCCCACCCCACCCCACCCTCGGCCGGGTGTCCCGTTATCTCAGATGAACAGGTGGGGACCACAGAAGCTCACCTGGAGAAAACACTGTAGGTGGGACTCGTTCATTCAACTAGGACTGAGTCAACAGGCTGGACCTGGAGCGATATTAACATTTACTAGAAAAAATAATAAGAAAAAACCATGGCTGAGATTTCTGCGTAAGAAAGAAAGCTCCGTTTTGATTTGGCACAAGGTCTTCTGACTGGATTACGCCTAGAGAATTATGCAAATACTGTAGTGCAGCTGGCACTATTATTACTTTTATTATTATTATTATTATTATTATTATTATTATTACATTGCATACTGAGATCATTTGTCATCATAATCTGGTAGATAGTAAGTGCTGAAGAACTAGACTGCACTCGTGCACAAAGACATTTTCTTTGAATTTATGCAAAGTACAAAAATGGATAAAGGATTTGAAGAAGTTCTCAGAGCAGGAGCTGTAATCTCTCGCTCACCTGGTGAATCATCCGGAGACGTGATTAAACGCAGGTTCGCAACACGGCGACCCCCCCCGGTGGGATTAGCGCTGGATGGAGCTGGTGAAGACAATATGAATTTGACCGGGCCCGTCGGGTGAGACCTCGGACCACGAAGAGCTGCAGCGACTTCGGAAGAAGACATTTTGCTGAGGCCAATCGCAAAACAAAAACGCAGACCGTTTCGCGCGATGGGGTTTGATAGGTGCGGACGTGTTTTAAGTTTCAAAACCTTAAGCAGGGAACTGCAGAAGCAGTTTTTGGTGTTTATGTACAGTACTGTGTAAAAGTGTTAGATGTGCAACTTCAGTGTGTGTTGAGAAGTACAGGTAGATTCTTATCCACCATCAGGGAGGTTTCTGGTTGGTCCCAAATTCATTCTGCAGCCTGAGAATGACCTCAAACACCCAATCTCAGTCATACACAACTATCTTGAGCAAAAAGAAGGAATCCTGCAACAGATGGTCTGGTCCCCACAGAGCCCTGATCTCAACATGATCCAGTCAGTCTGGGAGGACATGCAGAGACAGTCAAAGTCTGCAGAAGAACTGTGGCCAGTTCCTCAAAATGTTTGGAAGAACCTACCAACCCCCACCTTAAACTGCATGCAAGTTTGCATGAGAGAATCGATGGTGTTTTAAAGGCAAAGGGTGGTCCCACCAAATATTGATCTGATTGAGGTTTTTTTGTCTCCTGCACTTTTTAGAAGGTTTATTGATTAATAAGTATTCATGGCATTATTTTTGGAACCATCCTCGCTTTATAGCATTTTTCCCGCAGGTGCCTGAGACTTTTTCACAGTACTGTGCTTCCAACAACTGTTCAATTTGTTCCACAACTGTCATCTTCTGCACAGAGCCTTCACGCGGCGTGTGGATGATTAGCAAAGCATTCCAGGTTGTCCGTCTGAATAAAACCTAATAAATCTAATAAATCTGCGGCAGAGGAGATTCCATTAACATTTAATTCCGGCCTTTTGTTTGGTACTGTAGTATTTATATGAATTACATGATGCAACTTCTAATTCAAAACACCTTCCAAGGCTGATCTGGCTCACAACGCAGCAGATTCATTTGCCAGAAAAGGAGGGAGAATTAATATATAAATGCAAGTCATTGCCTATCACATTCAGATCCATAACTGCTAAATATTTATACCAACAGGTGGGCAGCCTACCGAAGGCGACACCGAAACTCGGGATTTGTTGGTTCGAATATGCAAATGTCTGCGTTTCAAATCAAAACTTTAAATTACTTTTCTAATTCTTCTTAATGATGAAGTACAAAAAATATGTACGTGGTTGAAAAATATTTTATTATGCCATTTAAGCTGGCTGTGAAACTAATGGTGCAAAATTCACATCATTCATTTTCTTGTACTATCTGTAAACTGTAAAAGGGGCCAAATCTGAATACTAATATTACCAATAATAATAATCAGAATAATGACGATGATTATTATTATTATTATTATTATTATTATTATTATTATACTACCTTTGCGCTGCCAGTTCTTTTTTCCTGGAACACTATATTATCGCTCTCAGAAAAGGCTTTGAAAATAATTTATGGATTCTTTTGCCTTTAAACTAATACATTTCATTTTGTTTGTTGAAAATTTGTGTCTGTAAGTCACAGAGAGCAGAATAATCACAAATTCCCTCAAATACACTTTGACGGGATTTAGATACTGTAATACTTTGTGTTTAAGGATTATGCCATGTTCACAAATTCTTTTTGCTTACATAAAACAGGAGATAAATGTAATTTTCCGGAAGAATCTGAGCTTTGCAAAGAGGGCAGAACGTTCAGCAACCACCTCCAGGATGGTGGCAATACGTCTGCAAACATTCCGAAAAAATCCGCGCTCGGTGACGGAAAAGTAGTCAGTTGTGCCCTTGTTCAAGTACCGATCAAACATGCAAAACACCCCGCGAGGCTTGATCTCGACTATTTCTGCTCTGTCGTCCGCGACCATTTATGACAGAAAACAACTAGTTAACAGACCGAGACGCAAATGTTCCTTCTTTACGCTTCTGACAAAATTTAATACGTACCTCACAACAAACCTCCACTGGCTGCTGTCCGGCTTTGATCCTGAGCATTTTTACACCGTCACCAAATGGCGAAAACCGGCGAGATACAGCTGGGGACGACGTTCCGTTTCTGCTGCGTCTGCGCTACTGTCGAGAGCACGGAACTCACTAAACATTAAAGTTTACTGCCAAACGCTGCGAGTCTCCTTGGACAAATGTGTCAGCTAATGAAAGCAAAACAACGATAACAGTAAAACATAAAGCCACCGGTGATCCTTGGCCCTGCATACGACTGCAGAAGGAATAAGTCCAGGTGACCTGTTGTCAGTGTCAGTTGAGGACGATGACAGACTATTGCCAACAAAGCTGACACAAAATAGAAGGATTTTTTGTGTCCTTTTTAAACGAAAGTCTGAAAATGCGGAGAAGGTGGGCAGCGATGCTACAGTTGTCAGAGGTGGGAAGAACATCCAAAAACGAAACTCAAGTAAAAGCCATCCTGCAAGTAAAAAAAGTAGCAGGTCAAAAAACGTGTCAGTTTGATTCAAACTGAGGTCTTTAATGCCAAAGCAGCAGCAGCGTTTAACTCTCGGGAAGTGTAGCACTCTTGGACTGAAGAATGTGTCAGGTTCAGACAGAGGTTCTACATAGAAAATGAGAATTACTGTCATATCAACAGAGTCCAACTGAAGTTGAGTCGTCGTGCCGCTACTCAGAGTCAGATTTAAAAAGTCAATGTTTGCAATACTGGCTCTTCTGTGGTGGCGGGACCGATCGTCTCCTGTAGGCATCATGGTTCCGATCCTTCGACCGTTTTTTCAAACCTTAACCGATCTTGAACTGACTTTTGGCAGCCACAGGAGGTCGGTGGAGAAGAGTGGGGGTACAAGGGCGCGTTTTGGCCGGTCATTCACAACTTATGCTGCAGCTTTATGATCAGCTGAAAAGGCTTGGTGGCCTTTTGAAGACCAGAAGACCAAACAAAAAGGAGCTGCAGTGGTCCAGACAGGATATCACTAGGAGGGTGACCAAGAAATGCATGGAGTGTGTCGTGAGACATCGGCAGAGGCTGCAAATGTACACCAGGGGTATCAGTTATGGTTTCAATGAGCTGGGAAAAACAGAGACTTGAGAAGACTGTTACTCCCAGGCTCTTGACCAATGAAGCCTACGAGATAAGCGAATGATCATTTCGATAGCCTCCCACAGGTGATGCAGAAAGCTGGGAGGTGGAGAAATTCAGTCTTTGGGAGACTTATTTGTAGATGATGGTCAGCCGTCAAAGCAAAGATGTCTGAGAGGTAGACTGTAATGAGATAGGTGGCTCTGGTGGTTGCGGGGAAAGGGAAGTCCTGGGTATCATCAGTGTAGCAGTGATAGGAGAACCTCTGAGAGGCCGCGACGGAGACAAGGAAAGAGCAGGAGATGGAGAATAGTGAGGGGCCCTGCACCAAGCCCTGTGGAACAGGGAGAGAAAGGGGTAGACAAGAAGCTCTGCCAAACTACCTGGGAAGATCTGCCTGATACAACCCATATCAGTGGCGTTCCTTTGATTTCAACCTGTTCTAGAGAGGACATTACATGCTTCGGTGCCAAGAACAACACCTTTAGAACTAGCAGCACATTTTCTCCAGAAATTTAGTTAAGTATAAGCAGAAGAAAAAAGATCTAACTTGTTACCTGCAACCTTTGATGGTGTGATGGCATTTTCAGTTCCAGCAGCAGTATCTGTCTATGTTTTGGAGGAAGAGCTCTGGTAGGCTGATGATAAATGTTTAACGTGGCATTAAGGAGGAAAAGCCAACTTCCTACTCATGGCTAAAGTCAATGAACCATTATCTAAATATTTTTCCCCAGCATTTATCTCCTTAAATGCACATATATTGAACCTGTTCAGCAAATAAGATACAAAGATATCCCTGCTCAGAAAATAAGTCACAAATTTCTATCGGCTTCTGGTTGCTTTTGCAGTACCATCTGCTCGGTAATAAAACTAAATCAGCTTAGAAGTCAACCGTCCTTCAAATAATGCACCGGACGCTAAAAGCATCAGACATAAAACTTGCGATTGAAAAGTGCGAGACTTAATTTTAACATAATCTTGGACTCAAATGGTGTTCTATGCAGATAGAAGTTCAGGGAGTGAGAGAACGATGTGCAACAGATAGAAACCAACCAACTCACCACCTCTGATATCTTCAAAACCAAAGGGCCCTTTGTGCAGCAAACACAAGGAGGGAAGAAGACAAGGTCACCTAGACAGGTAGACAGTTCTGGTCCCCCATTAACTGAGACCAAACAAAATGTTACCCCCTACTCTTAAGCACCGCCACACTAAAGAATGTTCCAGGTTCGGATAGAGAATCTACACTGAAAAGGAGAATTACTGACATATTAACAGAGTCCAGCTGAACTTGAGTCGTCGTGTTGCTACTCAAAGTCAGATTTAAAAAGTAGATACTGGCTCTTCTGTGGCAAACTGCATGTGATGTGAAATACTGTAGAAGAGTCGGTTATGAGCGCATGAAAGTAACGTGTGGAGGACAAGCTCAAAGAAGGACAAATCTGGTATTCAACTCTTCTCCTGGCCTTGACATCTGAGCTTCAACACAAAGCGTGTTGTTTCTTAATACGTCTTCTCTCTGCTGTGGATCTAATGGCCACACGTGCTTTTTTTTAACTTCTTTGCGTTCCATTTTAATTTTCAAGGCAGAGAGATCGGAAGACTTGGGTTGGCTCAGCTTCAGCGTTGCCTGTTGCCAGGAGAAAACACTGACAAATCACAAGCATTAGCAGCTAAAAGCCACAAGCAGCCATGCGAGTATATTATGGTTTCCATAAGCACAGTCTCGCAGTGGCCTGTCGATCATATCCGCACACAGCATGTGCAGCGAAAGCCTTTTGAAGGCAAGCAAACATGGCAGATGGTGTGAGAGGCATGAGGAGAACGTGGGAAATTCTTTTGACCTTGTCCTGTGAGACAATGTTAGAAACACGCCTGATGCGGTATTTTTGCCATCAAGGGACCCTTTGATCAGCTGGCCGACCAATATTGCTCGGTGCAAATGCAAACTAAAAAGCCCCCTTTTACCTCGCTAAGTGGTAAGAAAACACACAGACCCCCGGAAAAGTCTATAAACACAATTTTATTTTGTCTGCCCAACTTGCGTGTAACTGTCTGCTTTGGGGCGCCGCCAGGCATAAACCCACAGGTTACGAGCATCGCTTAAACACTAAAATCCATCGCTGTGGTGAATTCCATTCAAGCACGGCACAGAGAAACATTATATAATGTTTTTATTTGTGGGGGGGGGGGACTGAGGATTCGATATTTTCCTTCAGCGTTTGGCCCGCTGAATATGCAGACGCCCCGTCTGAGCAAAAAAAGAGTAAATCTAACGTACCGTGTTTTATTACCAAATTATATCCCACTTTCCAAAGCAATAACACCGCATAGAGATGCAAATAGGTGATATGGTAATATATCCTAAAAATAATGAGCAGCTACGCGTCTATGCATCGTGTCGAACACAAATCTCAGCCGGGTTACACACACACACGCACACACACACACGCACACGCACGCGCGCACGAGGAGGGGCTGCGCAGCCATCTCGTCCCCGTGTCGTCCCGCAGCGGCACCTCTGCCAGCAATCTGTCATCGGCCTCAGAGAGGTGTGCAGCGCTTCTATTACACGTCCCCCACTAACAGTGTTTATAGTCATTTCATTACCTGATCTTTGTTATTGTAATTACTGAGATGGGACTGCAGCAAATAAAACGTAATGGACTTTTATTGAAATGACTTGCCGTGACCTTTTAATTTATTCATATTGTTTAATTCGTCTTTTCGGAGGAGCCGCTGCCAGATGGGCCGCCGTCTCTCCGCTCCTGCGAGGGCTGAAGGTGCGCAAAACCCGGCGCGTTCCCCCTTCTTCTCTCCGCTTCTCCTGCCCCGGCGGCTGCCTGCTGCTCCTCCTCGAGCGGGAATTATTGTCGCGGGTACATTTCCCCTTCAGGAATATACCCGCACCAATTCGCCCGTACAGTAAGAGCGATAAGAACAAGAAAAGCTACAGGTCAATGTAAGGAAGCGGCGTCTCACTCGAACGGAAGAGCGTGACTGAAAAAAAAAGGGAAACAATGACAAATATTGCCGCTTTAAGAGATTTTCGGCTACGTGGCGGGAAACGTGAGCACGGCCGACAATTTATCCGTGCGGCGTTTCCAAAGCGGCGCCAGCGGAGACGTGATCCCACCGCTGCTGCCCTCCTCCAGCCGCGCGGCGGCAGACGCGCCCGGCTCTGGAGACGCGTCGCGTTTATTGCGGTATTTACCTTCAACAAACGTCCTGAACTTGCAGATTATGGCAGTTTGGACGACGACCTTCAGTCTTTAATACGACACAAATGACTGTCATTAGGGAAATAAAGGGAAGGAAACAAACCACCCGCTGCAGATGGGTCATCTTAAGTCATGTCGCATCAGTTAACCTCTGACTAACCCCAATCAAACTCCTTGACACTCGCAGGAATTAAGAATGTGTTTTTTCTCCAACAATCTGTGGAATTAAGTGAGTTAATGGAGTGAGATAAAACACTCCTCTCCCTCGGCAGCTGCCGCGGCAGTAATTATAAAAAACACAAATAACAACCTCCCATTAAGAGCAGCTCAAAGGACGACCGGCTACGAAAAAACTTACAACAGCGGAGCAAAGAAAAGAACAAAAAACATAGCGGGACACAGGGAGAGTCGCAGATGGTCAGATAGATGGTTCTAAGGGCCTGGAACGTTCCGTCGTGGGTTGGGATTTCGGTTTTGTTTGCGTAGAGCGTAGCCTCTTACAGTCCAAAGACACGTGTTTAAGGTAAATGAATCACTCCACAGTGTGCGAGAGTGTGTGTGTGTGTGGGGGGGGGGGTGAAATATGTCTGATTCTGACACTTTCTGAGTCCAAACAAATAGTTGCACAGCATATATGCCTGTTTGTTGAATTTGGGGCGGTAGTCAACCGAAAGAGTAAAACGTGTGAAACATATCGCTGGCAGTCCCGACGGCAAGCAGGTCCAAGAACTTCCAACTGCAAGCTGCGGAAACGTTAAAGCAAAAATTATTCGATACAAAAAAAAAAAAATCTCGCATGCTGTACTTCCAGTTGATTCAGCCCATAAAGTGGTACATTTACATGAATGATGTACAGGAGTCGTAAACAGCTTTATGCAAATCGAAGCTGTTATTGGTGTCGCGGGTTAAATGCTACCGATCTTCTGTACTGAATATCCGAAGGATCTGGTGACTGAAGGCTCCGTAATCTGGTCCTGGCATTTTCTGACACGGCGCCTGACGGGACGTTGCGGGAAGAAATGCGATCCACGCACTTGCGCACAACGGTGACTTTTCGTCCGAGCAAAAGCAGACGGTAACGTCGCGTGTTTGTAAGGAGCTTAGCGATCGTGCGGTTTATTCACCACTTTTTCATGCAAAGCCACTGACTTACAGCACATCTTTTCTGGGGGTGCGAGGCGCAACGCTGCAGCTGAAACACACACACACACACACACACACACACACACACACACACACACACACACACGGAGAGCTTCTGCACTTTTAACTGCGACGTGATTTGAGCTGATAGGAAGGGTGGAAGCCCGTCATGCATTATTTACCTCTCTGTGGCAAACGCGGCTTTCATCTCCATAAAAAAAATCACACTCACACGCACAAAATGTCACAGAAAAAGGAGGGGAAACAGCGCAAGGCCCCAACCCCCCCCCCCCCCCCCCC
>UFQX01000464.1:110242-209805 GCA_900497675.1 Arapaima gigas | reverse complement strand
AAAAAAGAGGGGAAAAAGCGCAAAGCCCCAACCCCCCCCCCCCCCCCCGGGTGGCTGTGAGCTGAGCGCTGTGCTTTACACGCCGAATGGGGGGGTCGCTCATTTCCGTGCCGCCCGCGACATCCCCTCACTGGCGCTTCATATCTACTGGCGTGTGTATGAAGTCATGCGCACATTAACCAATGTAATAAAACCCCCGTCTTGACCGAAATTATAAACATTTCTATTTAAAACTGACTTAACCCTTCTGGTTGAAAGCCCTACAGCCTAAATTGTTTGTAACCGGGCAAAAAATGCCCCCCACCCCCCACCCCACAGGGCCAGAGCCGACAGTCGATCCGATTTAGGAAAAGAAATACGAACCGCAAATATGTTATAGTCGCCGAGGTTTCGGAAACGGCGGCGCGGTTAGGGCACGACGAGCCGGGCGGAGGCCGCGTGAAATGGACCGTGAAGACGAAGCGACCCGCCGCCGGCGACGCGCGATACAATTAAAAAGGCCGCTTTTACCCTGACCCGCGACCCGCGCCGCATGTATGTTGCGTGCGAGCGTTCTCCCGCCGCCGCCGCGAGGCCCGCGCGTTACAAATCGCTCGATCAATGTCCCGTAACATCATATCAAAGTCATTTTACGTTTTTGTCAAATCCCGGAGGAGGACAACTACGGTAACCTTTTGTCCCCGAGTTATATTTACATTCAGCGAGCTGGCGCAGGATCCGCTCCGTAATGCTCCTTTTATCGTTCTTCCTCTCGGGGTCGTCGGCAGGGAGCCTCCACGTTAAAAACAAAGCGGCGTTCCGGCGAAAGATGTGAGAACGCGGGAGGCGAGATCTTGCGTTAGCTTAAATCACGGAGGCAAGGGCGGCGCCGCGATGCGGCGGCACCGTAACCGCGGCAAAGGTCAAAGCCGGCATACATCATTTAACATACATCAGGAATATGATTTAAAAATGTAACATGCCCTGCTGCGGGGGAGAGGGGCGCTCTACATGCGGTAAAATCAAAAAGTCAAAATTAAATATGCAAAAGTGGAAAGTACTATAAAATGCAAAAGTGAAAATGGTTCAAACATTCAGATGTGACCAGTAACCTTAAGAACAGTAAAAGGAGCTCAATAGCTGCTTAAGCAACTTCAAAAAAGGGTTAAATATGTGTTGAACTGAGGAATCATCACCAGACGGCTGCAGTCGGAATTACTGAGCGATAGAAAAGTGGCTGTTGATATAATGTGAGGGTTACATAGTTTGGTAAAAATGTATTGTACATCATACTGGGTCGTAACACACTTTTTGGAACATGCAGTTTGTTTAGCCGCCATATTCTAGTTGAAGTTATTTACCCGTTTTACACGGCAGCGTCATTTTTATTCAGTCAGTTGTCGCAGTACTTTTCTCAAAGGTACTACAGCCGGAGAAGCGTCTTTGAAGTCCTTACAGATTATAAACACGTAAATATGATCTCAAATACTTAACAACTGTGACACACTGGCTTCTTTCAGGGAGCAGCAGAAAGGTGCGTCAGACTTGGGCTTTTGTTCCTGTTGTTTACAGAAACGGGGCCTGGCCAGAGGTTACGGTGAGGGACCAAACACGGGATGGCAAACGGCCTTGCGAACCGCAACCGTACCAACAGGTTTAATAAGACGAATAACCTTACGCTGGCGCGAAGCCTGACGTCGCGTCTCGCGGTCAAACCAAAGCTCTGCAGTCAAACATCTGTACCGCTGCGCAGCACAATCTCTGCGCTGTTAGCGGGGTGACGTGGAAAGCGCTTTTCATTATTTCTTTATATTGCGAACATTCACGAGCCGCTTATAAAAATGTGTCCGGCGTCCCAGAATCTGTGCTTGCAGCAGAAAAGTGGCCATTGATGATAAGCGAATGAAGGAACGAATGGGGGGATGGATGGATGAACAAGACTGGAACATTAAAATATAAGTGCAAAATAATTATGTTACGCACATTATAAAATAATTATTCGGTTTTTTGATCAGTTTTAGGCGCCACGTTTAACATCCAGCAGGCAACAAAGAAGAAATAACTGTAGTTCGATCCTCTAACAGTGATTTCAGCGGAAGGTTTTGGGAGGGATGGGTGTTTATAACTTTACCTTTGAGTTTTGCTCGCAGAAAACTTGATTGATTCTTTAACTTCATCTATTATTTTGTTCATTTTTTTCTCTCGGTTATACAGTTTAACCTGCTGCAGAGAGAATGGCAGAAAAGGTCCCCGTTTCTTGTCCCACTGCGTTGGCAACAACGCTGAAAGGCGCAGAGCGGTGCCGGAAGGATCCGAGTCCTTAGTTCCTTAGTTCAGCACCCTGGTCGGAGCGGTGCTCGAACGGAGCTGTCTTGCGACGGGACGGCGTCACCGAGGCCGAGCTGCGCCGTGACAGGCACCGCGGAGAGAGCCGGCCTTCAAATTCCGACAGCTTCAAATGAGGCAGGAACCTCTGCAGCCCCTCGTGATACAACTGCGCCACGGCGGCACACTTCCCGATCAGCCAGGATCTCAAACAAGCCCCTGCGAACCCAAGGGAGACTCGAGGAGAATCCCAGCGAACCCTCCCGCTCGCAAGGTCAGCCCCTTGTTTGTCTTAGACGCAGACACCACACGCTGTCACCGCAGCCAGAGTCCGCCGGGCCGAGGCGCTCGTGAACCTAGCTTCTACTGGAGCCGCCCCATCCCCAGCCGTGCACCTCAACAAATGTTTCCCGGCTGTGAGCAATAACCTCGCTTGCTGGCGGGGTAGGTTGTATGCTGTTGGGGGTGATTTCTGAACGGCAGCGGGCTGATAAAATTTTAAACAACGTGCGACCGGTGCACTGGTCACCAGCTTGCCGCCCCCGCCGCGGCCCAGGCGTCTCTCAAAGACAACGACCGCGCGGTAAAAATCACCGGTGATAAATCGTGACTTTATACGGTCCCTGGATATCCGCGACGGACTCTGCTCGGCGCTAATGTAACCCTCACAGCTCATTTTACACCCCCAATTTTATTGGGTAGGTTGAGCTTTAACCCAGTAGGTTCTGCTGAGCACCGTTTAGCACATTAGAAAACGCGCTTTGAGCTCAGCCTGTTGGGGGCTTAGAATTACCGCGGCAGTTCTTAAAAACGTTCATCCGCAGCATCGCGTCGTGGCCAGCAGCGATGGCGTCCCAACACACGTTTCGAATTTAATTCATTTAACCGGGAATATTGTATTTAAGTCTTTTCACCTCAGTATTTCAGCACCTTATGATGGCCGTTGAATAAATCTGGCCGTGCTGGGTTTGAAGTGGGTATTTATTATGAGAACTGAACAACCTGCTGGTGCTGCAGAAACCACAAAAAAGGGGGGGGGGGGAGAAAATCTAATCTCAATTATAAATCTCTGCTTTGCGGAAAGAAAAAAAAATGCCAACTGTGGGGAGTTACTGGGAGGGGAAAAAAATCGTTTTTCGGCCCTGTTGCGGTTACAGCTTTGTAAACTAAGTCGCGTCGCGCTTTATCAGACGTAACGCATGACCTGCGGACATTTGTAAAACAAGAAAGCGAGGGACGTGAACGTGCCCCTCTGCGGTTTGGAGCCACTTAGTTTGCACATAAAACACCGCGGGGGGCGAGGAGACGCTCAGATACGCAAACATACAGGAAAGGAGCAGCAATCCAATTCACCGGAGATCAATAAGGCAGCGATAAAAACGCTAAATTTGACTCTAATTTATTCTTAACAATTAAATCCAAACAACGGCTCCGATGTGTGATTCGCTCGCCCTTTTTTGTGTCATCCCGAGAGCATCGGCAGCTGACCTGGAGGTCCTGGGGAAGCGGTGGACGTTCCTTCTCGACGCCCGGCAGCGGGTGGGCACGTACAGCGCTGACAACAATCGAGTTTATTTAAAAAAAAAAAAAACCGCAATCAAACGCCAGTAAAACCCGGAGCCGCCGGCGAAACTTTTTACATGATATTAACTTGCTTACATGCTTCCTCGACCTGTTAATAATCGTGACTTGTTCCCTGGACGTCCTGGCTCCTCACGCAAAGACCAAATGGAATTCTGGAGCAAGGCATGCTTTTAACCGCACGCTCTCTTTTATCAAATTCGTCTATATAGTGGCCTGTTTATTCGCGACGGCGTCCAGCAGATGTTTCGCACCGCAGCAGTTCAACTCCCTTCTACGGTGTTCACAGTTCGTCCCTGATGTCCTTGAGTAACAGCAGACGGCAGGTGCTCGCGGGATCCATCGCCACAGCAAATCGGCCAGGACTGTTTGTCGAAACGGCGCGTTTTTATTTTCTGTCACTTTGATCACTTTCGAAAAGCAGGTTTACCAAAGTTATACAAAACAATACAATAGAGCGACAGGGACGAATCTTTAAAAAAAAAAAAAAGCCATTTTAGATCATTACACCTACAGACACGGCTCGAATCGAACATAACCTGTGAATAAACTGAGGAAAATGCGGTATACACTTCCCTGCAAAGAAGCAAACCCTGAAATTTCTTCCAGGAATGAACTTTTTAATAATACTGAAAATAGTGATGCTGAAAATCACGCGGTGATCTTCAAATGGGGAGAAGAAGCTTTAAAAGATGGGGAAATTTTCCCTTTTTTCACATTTTTAGATACAACTCGGGGAGAGTTCAGTTTAATAGTTACACAGCTTATGCAGAAACATTATGTCTTCTAACTGTCCCTTGTGGTTAATGAAATGCCTAATAATTCCTTAGATATCTTTAAACCCTTCACTGCAAATGAAACCGACAAACTAAGTGTGGACCAACACCAATATTCCGTCAAATGGGCCGAAAAGTGAATCCCCGAGCAACACGCGGACATAAAGTGTGTAATACGGAGCAGGGGGTGCAGCTCCTCTCCTGAGAAGATGCCTGGGAAGCTGTAGCGGGACAGCAGGCCAACGCCCTACAGGCGAAGGCCTAGAGGCTCTTTGGGGCAGGACTGCAATAACTGTGAGCCCGGCAAGGCCCAAGACGCGGTCAGAGAGGTTCTGGTTCAACTCCGATTTGTCAGAGTGTTACGCCCTTTCAGCCAGAGCCCCGCTGTCAGTTCCGCGTCAGCTTGAGACCACCTTCTGACTCGCTTATTTCGTGATTTCCACCGCTGTGCGCCGCTGAACAACGTCGCCCTTTCTGCCACCTCCAGCGTGGCCTCCTTCAAACTCTGATTTCAAACTTTTGGCTCGAAAAATGACATCACGCTGATATTTAGCATAGCAGTACCTGGTACAGCAGGTGGAATAGTGGTTAAAGGCACAGAGCTGAGGGCTGGCTCGAGTCCCACGATGCTGTACTATCCTTAAGCAGGGTGTTCACCCTGAATCGCTCTAGTGAAGTAATGGTTATTATTGCTTATATACACCGGGCTTCATCGCTTGGTTGAATAAAGTTAAACGAACAGGTAAGTCGGCCGTGTCCAGAGTCAGCAAGGAGTCGGAGCCCCTCTAATTCCAGACAGATTGAGAGTTCTGCAGGGGGACGCGAGGAAACAATGACGGGATGGTGACGGTGGAGCTGCTCCATCTGTATTCTCCTCGGGATCAGCGAGGGAGCGCGGGGGGGGGGCCATCTGCCACCGCTCGGCATACCTGCGTGGGCAGGTTGCTTCCAGATCCGGGACCTGACGGGCAAGGCCGTGGGAGAACCCGCTACGAGAAGAGCTCCTTGGAACATCTCCTACGGGGCCTACGACCCACAGCTTCGCTCAGAAAGCCTGGCAGCTCCTCCAAAGCACACTGCTTCACTGCAAGAACATGTGGTCAAGCGATACCCTAAGATAGGATCTTTTTTTCAGACGGCGGCTGAGTAGAAAATTATTAAAAGCCCCCTATGATTTAGTCTCTATAAACCTGTGCATGACCGCGTTTAAACAGATACACACCGGTTAATCCCTCACGTTTTCAGTTAAATCCCATTTTAGCGCCCCAAAATACAGACAGGTTTAAGATCAGATCAGCGCATGCACAGCAACCCAAGATCAGCGTGAAAAAAAGGAGTGAAACTAGACCAACACGGTAAAACGTACCAGTAAATATATAGCAAAGTAATTTGAGTCGATTTGTTTAAACAGAGATCCCCTCTGTAGCCCCGGCGCCTCCTCCGGAGAGCACTTCCAAAGCCATCGGAGACGACTTCAACCTCAAGCCAAGTCTGTCTGGGACCTTCTGAGATAAAATGCTTGTTCCTTCACAATGCAAACACACTTTTCCACAGCACTCACGTCTATTAACAAAAGGTGAAGCGGTTCCCATTAGATTTTTAGACAACAATCCTAACTGCTCATCGATTTTGAATCTAAAACACAAGAGGCGCAAGATATTTCGATAATTAAACCCAAACCGGGGGTCACGTGCCCCTTGAAGACGTACGGACACGCAAGCTGTAAACCTGCGTGCTGTAATCCAGTCGTGATTCATTAGATCAAATGTAAGCTGTGTTTTCGTAACATGTTATATAGGTTAATATAACTAATATAATAAAGCGTGTCACTGATTTAATATATTCATACATATATATATATATACTGTGTAGTCTGTTTTACACACAGCTGCACTAAACCGAGACGATATGTGCAGTGAAGCTGCTGCAATTGAGCAGTTTTGCCACTACGTGACAAAATGACACCTCGGCTTTACGGTCACAAAGTAGCCCCTCAAATCGATGGCGTGGGAGCATTTTGGGCATCTAAAAAAAAGATCCGGGGTTGGCAGAAGAGGACCGGACATCTAATTCCCAAAACATGCCAAAAATCGGCGAGTGCCAATTGTCAAAGCCATTTAATCCGATTCGGCGTCTCCGTGTTCCATCCCTCCGTACATAAGTCAAGGTTAAAAGAAAACTAGCTGACATTAGTTGTATTAACTTAGGACTCAGGCTGGCTGGAGCGGGGCAGCTTTTCAGCATTTCTTTTCCTTTCCACCCCATTTTGTGCCAGTATCTCCACCACTTATAAAACGCTGCTCACCACCGGCCTGTCCGCAGGTCCTCACTACCCAACAAGGCTTTTCACCGACATCGGACGACCGGGTTCCGCGTGAGGAGGGCGACAGGCGGAGACTCTGACCTCTCTGAACATTTCCATTTACCTGCTTTTTTCACCAGCAGCCAAACTTGACTTTGCAAAACTTTGGGGATAGTTGGTGATGATGAAAACATTTCTGTTTATTTGCTATGCTGGGAATATTCTATGTAAAACAACCTCCGATCCCGATACCTCCGATCCATCACCTGTGGGCTGTGTTTGAAGGGCAGATGCGGAACTGTGTTTTATGCATGTTTATTTTTATGCATTTTAAGACATGTCACATGCATCTAAAATATCGCCTTCATTTTAAACTATATACATTTGTATACACACACACACACACACACACACACACACACACACACAAAGTTTTGAATATATATATATACATATTTAAAAGGTAGATACTGTGCTTTGGTTTCTAAATCCGGCAACAGTGAATTCTCAAATTTCCTCTGTCATATTTATGTTTTTAGTACATGGTGGACTTGCATTATATTTGCAGGACCAAAAGAAGGTTGTAAAACCAATAAAATATTCAATTGCGAAATGTCCCGTTTCGTGACCCAAAACAAAATGCGCTTAAACTACCCGAGAAAAACGGCCAAACCCGTAAGCGGCGATGTTTCCTGAATCTCGCCCGGCGACTTCCCAAGCACACCGAACACACGGGCAACAGAAACCTTTCTAAAAAAACTCCACCGGCACACGGAGTGCAAACTCCACTATTTCAGGTACCTCATCCCGCTGGGAGAAAACATGCAAAATTTAAGCTGGCGGCAGGGCAGCGGACGTGTCCCTCTGCCACCGCCTCGGGGACAGCGGGCGAGGCACGACGGCGAGGAGGTACCTTCTGCTTAACCATTCGTGTGTCGCTAACGTGCCGCTGATGCATTTTCCCTGTTTTACTTTAGAAAAGTACTATTGACAGTTATGTAAAACTGAAGTAGCCCCTGCCTGCCAAGGGGGGAGGGGGTCCCACACGCCCCCCGCAGCTCACACAGCAGGCAGCTAATGTGCGCAAAAACCTTCGGCAGCTAAGCGCCAAAGCGGCCTGTCTTTTCCTTCCTTGCTCTTCACGGAATAATCCAGCTCGAGCCCACCGACGCCATAAATTACCCGGCAACAACCCATAGAGGCCACACGTGACGCGCTTCGCTGTACTGGCTATTATCAGCCAGCAACACCGAGGACCATAAACGCGGCTCCTTCCCCACAACGGTAATACGTGACTCATCGGGGATTCAAGGGAAGCAATTACAATAAATCAGAAAAAGGATTTATTTATCACTTTGTTTGCTATTGTGCAGCTGGCACGTTTCGCTTGTTTTTCGGCCGCGCGCGTAAAATCAAATCCGACGCGTTGGATTTTTTTTTTTTTTTTTAACTACACATTATTTAAATTTCGAACAAAAACCGCTCGGTAAGTTACTCTCGTCGAGAGGGATCGGTAGAAAAGAAAGCCAGCGCGTGTTCCAGGGCTCGGCATCAGAGAGGGGTCGCGGGTTTAGCTGCGGACGGACGCTCCGCTTTGCGTTTTGACGCGATGGAACACTCGCGCCGCTCGGGAGAGGAGAAAAGTGTGTCCGCGTTTCTGTTTGTCACAACCAATAACGTCGGCGAAGCGAGCCGAGGGAAACGCGCCGCTTCTCCGTCGCGTTCGTCCCCCTTCGCCGGCGCCCGAAAGGACAAATACTTCCCGCAGTCACACGGCGGTGCCGCATTGGTATTCTGCGCTTGTTTTAGCCGGAAGCTAATCTCGATACGCGCCGAACAAGCCTTCCAATCTGACAGTGGAGCGGTTGGGAAGGGTGAGGGAGAACGGGGGGGAAGAGATACGAGGACCGAACGTGTAGAAGTACGAACACGGGGGAGGCGGGGAGAGGAGCTGAGAGCATGGCGCGGTGGGAGACAGGGTGGTCCGGGACGCCTATGAGGAATCGAGAGGGAGAGAGAGAGAGAGAGAGAGAGAGAGAGAGAGAGATGCGGGGCTGAAAGACAGCAGAAGGAGGTGGTGAGGCCAAAGAAAAGCGGCGCGGGAGATCAGGTGGTGGGTGGTGGCGCGAGTGACGGCATCCTCCGGTAGACTCCACAGGAGGAAGGCCAGAAACAAAGAGCGTGCACTTCATCGCGTGTCTCAAAAAAGAAGGCAGAACCGGCACTGAGACCCGAACGGAGTTCAAACACAGAGACGACACGAGGAGAACCAGGAGCCAGAATTGACCTTAACCTGGCCGTCGTCGCGGAGGCTGGAATAAAGACGGAGCGTTCAAAGCGGCAACGTGGAGGGGCACGGCAAAGAGCGCGCGGTGGCATTAGGCGCAACGCAGGGGACCGGAGGGGCTCACAATGCAGCAGCGTCTTTTCAAAGACAGCAGTACGGCACGGGCTCGGCACTCGCCTATATGTCGGAAGCCAGCAAAAGCAACAGCGCCGAATTACATTCAAATCTCAAGCTCGAAAGGAACCGCACCAAAATATAAGAGAAGTCTCGCAATTTCACCGCCAAATCACTGCCGGGTCACCGGTGTTTTCTTTCTTTAAATTCAGAATTGTTCTCGTGTCATTCCAGCAAATGGCCAGCTTGCTGAAAAGAACACTAATACAACCAACTATTCATCGCTTATTCAATAGTGCTGCGGCAATAAGCGATTTTCCTAAATCACTCCAGTGCAGATACTGTGGAGTTATGGCTTTTGTGCCAAACTGGAGCTGCATACGACAGCGCTCAGACGCACCTTTCACCAGGATCGTCGCTGCGGGTGCCTTTGGATCCAAACTCTCCACTTTTGAAGCGCATAAACTTACCAAGTGCCGTCAAAGTGGCGTCTTTTATCCACGCGATGGAGGGAACGCTGAACGCCAGACTAAACCGGAACACTTCGAGACACGGATTAACGCCCTCCGTTTCTGTTTCCGCCGAGGCAGCAAGCCGCAAGAAGTCGAACCCTTTCGAGTTAAACGGGCCGCGCGGACTCCTCGCGTGAGCTTCGAAACGCCACGCACGTCAAACGCGCTAAAATGAGCCGCGAGGCTGACGAATAAAAGGAGACGTCGAAAGACGCGTTTTAGAACACGGCACTTGAGCGGCCTTTCTGTTTCACGGAAGGTCTAAAAAACCTCCGATGAGCCTCCAAAACGTATGGGAACAAAGGTCACTTAAGCCGATACGATGACAGGCTGGAAGATCACGCTCAAAAGTCAAATTTGCAGACGTTTTTGCCTCTTCATTAACATTCAGTTAGTCTCGGTTAGGTGGCGACACTTTGTAGGCCGGTCAACGGCCAACGGAGACGGGATGACAGACGTCGGTTCTTTGATTTTGCAGTAGCTTGTAAGCTCGGCTTATTCAGATTTCAGAGCACCTTTCCAGGTTCGAAGCGGCAGAAAAGAAAAGGTTATCGGCTCTAGCACAATTTCAGATGACAGCCTACAAAATTTCCCCTTCAGCTTCTCCCTCTCTAACTGCTTCTATGATGCCTCAGAAGAAGTGGGTTTCGGGAGCTTCCATTTCATCCCGAAAAACCTTACTTGTACAACAGCCATCCTCTCAAGCTCCCACACCTCTTCTGTCAGTTAAAAACAGCATTTGCAGGGTGCTGCAAATCATCTCTGATGTAGATTCCGAAGCATCCCTTAGCAAACTGGAGCTTGAAGAGCTGAAAGCAAGTTTCTGAGCATACAGATGTGTCGGGGCCTCCCGCTTACCTTCATTGCAGTATTTGCCCTTGTAGCGGGTGAGGCTGCAGTCACAGTGCACCTCTCCGTGCTGGATGGAGCAGAGACCCCCATTGAGACATGGGTTCTGCTTGGCGCACAGGTACTCCAGATCACTCTGAACGCCCTGGCTGTTGAGAAGGGTGGGCGGCGTCTCCCCCAGCTTCAGGTTGGCGATGAGGCCCTGGAAGGGCGGCTCATACTTGACAGTGCTGGAGGTGAGGGCGGAGAGGCGGACGTCCGGAGGGATCCCGCCGACAAAGAGGTCGCTCACCACCGCCATTTCCCGCCGCTTGGACTTGACCTCGGCCACCTTGGCCTCGCTGTCCACCACCAGCATGGTTTCGCGGTAGTTGCGGGTGAGCAGGACCATGTGCCAACGCTCGTCGTTGACCGGCGTCTCCGTGTGAATCACGGCCGGCTCGGCGCAGTGGATGGCGAAGCGCAGCTGAAGTCGCCCGTCGGCGATCAGGAGCTCCAGGAAGTCACAGTTGCCGCCATCGTCGAGGTACAGCACGAGCGCCTTGCTAATATTGGTCTTCAAACTGAAGCTGAGCTCCCCTCCTGAGCCAGCCTCCCATCGCCCATATCGTGCCCACTGTCCCGGGGCACCCCCAAACTCCAGTGCCGCGGCCAGTGCCAACAGCCCCACCACGACCAGGGCCACCACCGGCTTCCCTGCAGACATGAACTTCTGGGGCATTTTCCAATCCCACCGTATTCCTTTTTGTACTCTGTCCGTTTGGTTTCAATCCAACTTTGGCAGCGCAAGCTGATTTTTTTTCGGACTTAAGTGATCGTAATATCTGACCTCATAAGTGTGATCCCAGCTGGAAGAGCAAGGGGAGCTGACCTCTCAGAATCTAATGATACACCTGGAACATGTATGTCTGGGCCCACCTTCTTATCCTTCTCCCACCGTGACCCTCACCAGGCACAGCGGGCAGCAAAGTGAACCGAAATCAACTGCTTGGACGTTTTTGCTCTATCCTCCTGATTCTCTCCTTAACATCTCCATTGGGTGGTGCCACGAGACTTAAACATATGTAGATGGGTCAGGAAGCAACTTTTTCTCTATAATCCAGATCAGAGTCTTGACCCAGTCTTATTGACAGCTGGTCCAATCCCAGTAATATTTAATCTAAATCGATAATGGCGGGTGTGTTTCTTTCCGGTGAGCAGGGGATGTCCTCACATAAAATCGAAAGTGTGTCTCAGGCAACCGCTGTGTGTGAGATGACCAACAAAGCGCATTGTTTCCAGTGGTTCCTGCTCCCCGGACGTCACCGGTCAGCCTGAGGCAATGTCCCCTCCACTTTTAAGGACTGAGCTCAGGGTGCAGCAGGAACAGATGTGAAGTCCCCCATACTGTCTGGTCTGGTTCTGAAAGATAAAAAAAGACCAATTACCTCATAAGGAAACAACTTTTCTCTAGTGTATGCTGTAAAATCCAACTATTGGCAAAACTATTTCACATACTCTAAAGCAAAAGGCTTCGGCTCAGTAGAACATAAAATGTAAGACAGCTGTTCTGAGCTTCATCTTGTACGCCAATGTGTCCGGTTACTTTTTGAGATCGTAACATTTTTACCGATACGTGCAAAGCGGGCGGCCACAACCACTGTGAAGTAAAAGCTTTACGGTCATGCTTAGCGATGAGAACTGCTGCCAAACGTTTCTATCAGGGAATAAGTGTCTCAGAGACAAGGGGGAAAAAAAACACAAAACACTTTTTCATTCCAGGAGATACGGCTGCTGCAAAAACAATAATTTCCATAGAATCCTTCCGAAGGCCCCCCAACATTGTACCCAAATCTGTTTAGGTTCATGAGCAGAAAGACAAAGTGTGTGAGAAAAGCAAGAAGGAGGGGAAGACCATATGATATGGCCACGGAATGTGACAATATAACAGTAAAGAGTGAAAAATGGCACTCGCTCGGTCACACAAAAACTTGTACGCTCTGTCAACGAGAAAAAGTTATCGTTGTGCTTCCTCGCCAACTTTCTGGTCTGCAGGCTGTATCAGACCTTCACAATTCCATAACAATGCGTTCAAGAAGCCCTCCCAAGTTGTTTTCAGTAAGAAAAATCAATATCAGCACCAAAAAAAAAAAATTGAAGTAACATCTGAAGTATTTTGAACCCACCCTGACGGGCCTGTGCCTCAAACATGTGTTTTGCCCCCCGTAAAAGTAACTGAGCGAGAGTGAGAAAGCAAGAAAGACGTGACTTTGACAGACGGAGCGTTTTTTCTCCTGCTATTTATTTCAGAAGGCGGCAAGTTCTTGTATCTCGCTAGCATTTACGCAAAACATCGGGCCGACAGTATTCGGTTAACAGACCCGAGGTTGGCTACATCCTTCAGCTGCGTACTTCATATGCAGGTCCTTCTACAAGGTTGAATCAATGTGTCCAACAATCTGGACCTCGACTGCTCAATAAAGAGCTCAATGGGGTTCAAGATGATCACTATATAAATGTATAATTTACTGAGGAGCTTAGCACCTAAACCTGCAAATCGCTTTGGAAAACTTTAAAAGCGTAAATGCAAATTTACTGCTGGAGAGAAAATGTGGGATTAGGGAGCAGCTTGTTCAGATATCTACATTTGCACAGCTGATCTTTTTTATCTATTGCCTGAACTAACAGCACAATTCGACCTGAGACACAATACAAAACCAAGTCAATATCACGGCGCTAAAACAACAGCAGGGTGTCCACGTTGTTGGTCGTTCAGAGGGTGAAACTCCCTACTGCTAGTAGGAAAAACTGAATCTGGACTGACTTTCCATCTGTGAGACTGTTTGTTAGTAAACGTATGTCTAAAGCTAAATTCTGCTCAAAGGAGTCCTAAATAACAATAGAAATGTCTTTGAGACGTGTCTTTCAGGCGTGACGGAGAAACTGGACCGCAAGATGGCGGAGGCATTCCGACGGCCCGAGCTTCTGCTTAGGCGACACAGCGAATAACGTGGGACCCCATACGGTGCCGGGGGGAAAAACGAAGAGGACAAAACTTGTGGACCACAGCGTGTATTCATTTACCCACTTCACAACACAGTCCGTCACCCTACACCGGCCTGCACCTCCATTTCCACTCCGCGCTGTGTTCTTCCTCTTCACAGCGTGTTAAATTTACCAGAAGTACTGTACGGCACACGGAGGGTGACCCAGCGCCATCTGGGGCGAAATGAGATTCATGAAGACACCCTGAATACATAGATGTAGTTGGACTTTGTGACAAAGCAAGTCCATTTTTTTTGTTGCGGGGGTTATGATTTGTGCCGTCCTGGCCAATGTTTGCATTTTGGCGGCTCACTCTTGCTCTCGCCGTTGGACCTTCTGTCTCGAAATAAAAAACCTCCCCTTTCCGCCTGGTCACAACCCGCACCGGAGACATGAGTGTCGCGCAATTGTGAAACAACCTCCCCGCCGTTGTCTTATTGCTTTACTGTAGCCTCGAAAGTTGGCAACCTTCAAGGAATAACTAGCTCTCCGGACCGCTTCCCAGTAGCTACAAGCCGAGCGCTAAGGATCAATTGCTTTTGAGCAAAATTTACTCGGATAGCGCTCAGTGGTCATCGCTGCCACAGGTCTCCCTCGCCACAGTTCCGTACCGTCACACAGGTCCGGTGTCACGACGTTATGCCACCCTGCAATCGTGTTGAGAAACATGGAGTGTAAGCTAAGCTGTGGTTAGTCTTGGCCTTCAAAAAACCAGGTATTCCATTAGTTTACACAAAGGCTTTGTTGGAGCCAGATATTTAAAAAGGGTCTAGAATGATCACTGGAGTCGGGTTACGTTCATGTTCGGCTTACTTCCGTGCCGTTGACCGCGACTGGAACAGCCAGCCCGTCTGCTCTATTTTTCCCGAAATTCACCTTCTAAATCACTGCAAAGATGAAACATCTCACGTCTTACAAACTCTTATCTGCGCAACACCTTGGGAAGTCCGTGCGCGAGATGTTCGTGTCGCTCGCTAAGCAACACTGGTACCGCGGACCAGCTCCACGCTGCAGAAAGTCATGTCGCAGCGGCGTCTCCCCCAGCATGGCCCAAGCCATAAATCTCATCTCCTAGGAGGGAAAACACTGGTTCATCTGTCAACTCGGAGCTGATGCCGTGTGTTAATTAACCACGATCTCTCATAGAGCCATTTATATTCCTCAGCGTGGAGGTGCCAAGACTCCGGAAAAGTGACTCCTTTTACTGACAAAGAGGAGCACAGAGAGACGGCGAGCATCAATGAGCCGCCTCCGTCAACCCCGTAGCCTCCTTCGCAAACTACCAATTCAGACGCTCCATTAACAATCCCCGCAGTCTATTCTAGATATTTATTTCATGCATAATTTTGTTACAAACCTCAGTGTTTCTCTGACAAAACCGCTCCGTTGCGTTTTGCTGAAAGCGCAGCAAGACCCAGGGAAGGTGCTTCGGACGCAACAGTCTCACGACGGGTCCGACCGTCGGTGTTAGAAA
The DNA here is from genome assembly GCA_900497675.1 of Arapaima gigas. Taxonomy (NCBI): domain Eukaryota; kingdom Metazoa; phylum Chordata; class Actinopteri; order Osteoglossiformes; family Osteoglossidae; genus Arapaima; species Arapaima gigas. The sequence continues at coordinate 194,582 of UFQX01000464.1, read as the reverse complement.
CGAAAGGAAAGCGGTGCAGTGAAGCAGCTCATTACCTATTTTTAACTCGAGGGTTTTCGCGTTGCGACGGACTTATAGATGTTTTATTCAACAATTCCGGTTCCGCGGTAAACCCAGGACACGCCCGAATGACACTGCGATTGTACATCTCCATCTCTGCGATTTAAAAAGGGTGACGTTCAAAAGCAGCCGTCGTCAGCGTCAAAAGGCGATGTTCAAAAATCGGCTGTTTTTAAGACAGTCAAAGTGAGCAAATTTACTAAAAAAAAAGATACCAGCTTCTCAGATGACTGTGAGCTCAGTGAGAAAGGCCTTCCTGTGCAGTCAGACAAGGCGGCGGAGGGTCTAGGCGGGCAACTGGAAAGGAGAGGTTTCTCCACAGGGTGAAATGAGCCGTGCTGCACCGTGCCAGATGGGGTGGGTGCAAGGTGTGGCGTCTGGTTTCTTCAGGTTCTCATCACCTCGGGATTGAAGTCGTCAAAATCGTGCAGAATGAGGAAGCCAAAAAATCTGCAGAAAGCAAGTAGAATGATGGCTTCTCTGAAGCTGCCAGCGAAACAGCAGTTCTGGTGCCTCTGTAAACACCAAGCTGGGCCCACAGTGCAGACCGGAGCAAAATCCAACATCCAGAGTTTCCGCTTCACATCAAGATCAGCATCCTATACGGCCTGGATCACAAGCACAACATTGTACTCAAGTTTTCAATAACAGACACGTAAAACAATACTGTAACGTCGGGTGGGATCGTGACTCCCATCATGCTTTGCTTGTACATAGTTAATGTGTCCAACCATGGTAGGTCGTCCAGGGCACGGCAGCGACCCTGAGGTTGCGTGGGTGCGTACAGGAGTTCTGTGGGTGGCCGGGTTGATAACCATGCCGCGCAAGAATAAAGTTCGTGTTCCCACAACCCTGCCTTCCGATCCCTCTGCCAGTAACGCCGGCGACGCGGATTGTTGCAATATTAATAGCGAATATTAAGAATATTAATAACGGATGTGTATGTACTGCGATTCTAGTGTTGAATGTTTTCCATCTTTGAATTCGTGGGTTTACACGTCAGGCTTCCACGTCACATTTAACGTAATGTTCAATGCCCCACCGCGTGAAAATGTCACACGTTTTCCTCGCCTTTAAGAGTAACAGCTTCAAGTCCGTGCTGCCCTGTCGCCATTCATCAAATGTCACGCGCCGATAAATCATGTAGGAGCACAAAAAATTATCCGGTTTATGTCACCACGTGGGATAACCTGTTTGAATAAAGACAGCTTCATGTTACAATTTTGATTCGCGGAAAGTGGCTAAAACAACCTTTCTCCGGGGAGGGCAGTTCATACAGAATTAAGTCGATATGAAACAAGAAATAGGGGAGATCGCATAATTTATATGATCTGGTGCAAAACAAGAGTTCGCAGTTCATCTTTGGAAGTAACGTTTGTTTTAATGACGGCGGTGATGCAATTCCAAAATGCTGCTTTAATCTAGACTTCACAAAGATCAAGCGAACACGGAATGGCAGGGCCTCGCGCGACAGGGTGGGACTCTCAAACCAAACACCACCGAATGTCTGCTCGGCGTAATCGCGGCGGACGCCGCCTTCATGTTCTCCTCGCCGCGTAAATCGGGATCGAGTAGGAGAAGCGTCGCTCCTTTTAGAGAAGCAGGGGGTTTGCCGCAGGAGCCGGAGCGCAGAAGGACTGCGGTACCATCTAGACGGACACCTGCAGATGTCTGGGCTATACCCTGGGTAGGGGGTCTTCCAAATATCTCTCGCGTCAAAAGTGCACAGGGCCTCAGCAGGGCGTCCGCAAGCTCTGCCCTCTTCCGGGTGCCACGTTCATCTTAAGAAAAGCCATTCCGGGTTTAAGGCGAGACGAGAAGCGTGAAGCCCGTCACAAGTCTCGATCGCGTCGTCCCCTCCGGCGCACAGGAGTGAGCGCACGTGCGCCACGATTGCCAAGGAAACAGTGCGAGGCAATTCAAATAAAATTGTCTGGAGTAAATGACACTCGATTACCATCTTAAATATACTGTCAAAAAGCAATTTGTCCCTCATATGCCTGGGGACCGAAATTTGCATGTTATTAAGTCGGGATACCATTTAGGTCGTCGATTCTTTACCTCCCGTCTGCCCTGGACATCCCCCTGGTTTAGGCACCTCTACTCCGTGACTGCGTACGTGTTGCCGCTGCCGTGCGTCACGGCGTAGAGCCGCGGGGGGTGGGTGGGGGGGGGGGTGTTAATGAAGGCTACGCTCTGTGACCGTTTTTAATCGGGAGCAATCGCTTTGCATACCAAATGCATTCCGATGCTTGTTTCCCAATAATTAACTACAGAAAAATTAAAATGGTACCGACTCGTAATTGGATCAGACTGCTGGAGTGGAAGATGCTCTAATAATAAGGAAGGAAAACCAGGACGATGTTACCTTTAATTAATGTACAGCACGAAATAATACATTATGCATATATCCATATCGACGATACATAAATGCATCTCACGGGCCCTCGTTCAGCCGTCCTCGCTGCGCTCGGCGCTTCCCGGCTTTGCTTTTTTCCGATAAGCGAGAGAAACGACGGAGAACTTCTGAACGTTAGCGACGGGTTCGCAAAACGCGACCCACGCGGGCGCACGACACGGAAATGCGGACGGACGGGGATTTGCGTGTTTCGCTGCAGAGCGGAAAACGTTTCGGCCCGGCGGCGAGGAGAAAAGAAGTTCGTCTTGCGTTGTGTGAAGCGGTTAAGGTTGCCTGTTTGGGTCAGGTCATCAGATACGCTTCGCTCCGGCTTAATCACTGAAAATGTGCTAATGAATTGTTCGACTGAGCTCCTTTAATCCGTCTTGTAACCAGGTATTAGTTCTACACCCGTCACGTCTCTAAAGAGATCAAGTTGCGCTAGTCCAAGGGAGGCCAAGAGGAATCCTCGTGAGGAACATCTGCTGTAAAACTAATTGTTTTAAAGGGAGCTCCACCGGGCATCACTGTCGTGGGACAAGCGGCCATTACCATAGGACGTCGACACTCGGTCTTCAAACGTGGCAGAAAAAAAGCCGTAGCTCTGACCTTTGTCTTCATTAAGTCAATGGCGATTAAGTCATATACAAACAAAGCCGTGAATGTAATTTTTCTTGCTGACCCGATCTATCCACTGCATCGCTCAGCCTGGTACTTCCACACCCAGTAACACACGGGTCAAGCAGGACTCTTCGCTATACACACTGTGCTTAAGTCAGATCGTTCCTGTGACACGGTGATCATTTCTAAGTGTGCAGCAGTAACTTCTTTTCAAACATTTGTCAATGTTTTTGACCTATTTTGTTTTTGCTTTTGGCCACAGTATAGTATCCATAGCATTATTAAACAACCGAGTAAAGTATTCTTTACCAAAGTTACTTTTTAAAAAGCACAACATTCTTTTCTGTTGTGTAATGGAGAGATGCAGGAAGTGCCAGCAACTGGGAGAGAATTTCCACCCACTGGAACCCTCAAAACTTGATGTCAAGGTAAGATGTTTACTGCTTAAGTGTGTCTGCATGCAGCGCCAGTTGTTTTGTACTGGATTACGAAATACTGTGTTACGCCACATGAGACGAGAGGGGTACTTGCACGGGGTTTCCGGTGTGAAGGGAAGGGAAGACGTGGGCCGAATCCGCATCTTTGTGCGATATAACAGTGAGAACAACCAACCCCGTGTGAAGGGCAAGTAGATGGTTGCTGGCTGTGAGTGGGAGCTACCATTGTGTTGGAGCACACAGTCTCGGAAGGCGTTCACCTCATGCGGTCGTCACGTTACAACGTCACGCGTGCATACAGACGTGCGATGTTTGAATGAATTTTCAAAACATTTTCACAGCATTTTTCACATACGGTATAAGCTATATGCGCTCAGCGATGTCGCGGTGCCGAATGTCAGCGTACGGCTGTCGGCAGACACTGTCATTACGCTACAGCGTCATACATGTACTATATAGGTACTGTATAATTTACAGTAGAAGATGTTCATGTACACACATTTAAATTAGCTGTAGCATGCCCATTTGCTTACCAAAGTTCCTGTAAATCCATTTTCATTTTCATCCATTTAATTTAGTAAAATTTTATCTACTACCACTATTTAGTTATTTATTTATTTATTTTATTGACCACTGCGCAACTCCACCATATATCGATTACATCGTACGCTGAAGACAGTCTATATTCGGGAGTAGAATAAATAGATCCGTTTAATGAAGTAAAAAGGATCCTCGTGTCATTAAGCGGGGCTGCGAACGCAGCTCGTGTTGACCAGCGCAGGATTAGCTGAGCTCTCGAATCGCACGTGTTGTCATTTCTTATTAGCAACCACCTGCAAGCAAAATTCTCCCAAAGGGGTACTAGTGGCAAAGCATGGTTTGGGAAACCCCGGGAACGTGGATGGAACATTTCTAACCGGTTTAATCCGTCCTGCTTGTTTTCGAAAACCAGCACCGCGTGAATTTCAATTTAGATCCAATCATGTGGCTCCGTTACACCCCCTGTAATCACAATTTACCGTGGGCATGCGGCATTTACGCTACTGCAGTCGGTCGCTCGCTATGGCAACGCCTCCCTCTAACTGCTCGAAACAAAGGCCGTAGGTGTGGCCGCCCAGAGGTTCAGGATGAGGGGACCTTTATTCAGCTGAGACGAGCATGCGTCCACCTTAACAAAAGGCCTGAACGTCGCGCCGGAGCTGTCTCCGCGTCCTCGGCTCACGCGGCGACAGCCATCTTCTGTACCGCTCGCCTTACAGAGCCTGCGACCACGGCAGGTAAAAGCGATCAATGATGGCACATCACCAGCCTTCAGCTGCACACGGCAGCTGAGTGGGAAGCTCCACAGTTTCAACATCTCCCACCTCAGTGGGTGTCAACAGCTTTTCACAGAACTACAAACTCTTGACGGCCACTCTGGCTTGATAGCTGCTCTCACTCGATATCCGGGTTGTTCAGCGTACGGCGTCGAACGCGTACCAGCTGTTCCGTGGCATTTCCATCGATCCACACACTGAACACATCACTCACCGACATGCGGTCTACAGCAGAAAACTGTCCGGTTCACAGTGGGCACACTAAAGGAAACGCAGCGGCGCACCGTGACCACTTCATTCTCGCTTCTCCTCCCCCTTCTATAAAGGCAAATTTTCAGATGAGGGAAAAACACGGTAGGGCAACGTGGTGGTTCAGTGAGTAGCGCTGTTGCCTCACAGCACCTGGGCTGAGTTTGAATCCAGTTCTGGATGCAGTCGCACGCTAAGGTCCCGGAAGACAAACCGGACTTGTGGTATCTGGGACATTATCAGGTGGGTATCTGTGTGCACAGCACTGCTGTATCTCCAGTACGGTGCACGCCATTATACATGATGTACACATCTCTGTACTTACAGTCACCGTACTGCAGCAGGGACCTCCAGCAGCCATCTTTACAGTTCTGTGGGTTAACATCCCGCTTCACCACGCAGCGGCAGCACGGTGAATGTGCGCATGTTCCTAGGAAACGCTCTGTTTGGCTTCGCAGTTTGCGTTGTTTCACAGTTAGCTAAAGTTTTATTAGCAACTCCCAAGTCTTCCAGATGCAGAAAAAATATATACAGTACTGTGCAAAAGTCTTAGGCACCTGTGGGAAAAATACTATAAAGGATGGTTCCAAAAATAACGCCATGAATACTTATTAACCAATAAACCTTCTAAAAAGTGCAGTAGACAAAAAAAAACCTCCATCAGGTCAATATTTGGTGGGACCACCCTTTGCCTTTAAAACACCATCAAGTCTCTTATGCAAACTTGCATGCAGTTTAAGGTGGAGGTTGGTAGGTTCTTCCAAACATTTTGAGGAACTGGCCACAGTTCTTCTGCATGTCCTCCCAGACTGACTGGATCATGTTGAGATCAGGGCTCTGTGGGGACCAGACCATCTGTTGCTGAAGATAGTTGTGTATGACTGAGATTGGGTGTTTGAGGTCATTCTCAGGCTGCAGAATGAATTTGGGACCAACCAGAAACCTCCCTGATGGTCGATAACAATCTACCTGTACTTCTCGACACACATTGAAGTTGCACGCCTAACACTTTTGCACAGTACTGTCGTTTTTTAAAAAAACACAAAGAATTTGCGATGCTGCCCCGTTCGGTTCTATTGCGCACGACGCCGGTGTTTACAGCTCTGTTGGAGTGGGACGGGGGGGGCACGCGAGCGAATGTGTAATTCAATACCACAATTAATTTCGCCTTCTCCAAAAAGACCCGCGCTCAGCACGGGGTGCCGGATACCATCGTGTTGCCTGGCGCTATCGGGCAAGCGAGCGAGCGAGGGCCACAGAAAGCAGAGACCCCCTATAATAATCCTCATATTTAAAGCCAGACTTTAATTAACATATTTACATTGAATGAGGGGGCACGATTCCGCAAGATAATCAGCCTTTTCCGCATCTCCTTTTAATTAGGCAAAACGAATTCGGCGTGATTAAAAAAAAAAAAAGACCGTATCCCCCCCCGTCGCCCACCCGCCTACCGCAAACCAACCGCAAGCCCTGTGGAAATCTGCCGCGCGAACCGGGGTCTCGGCGGCCTGGTGGAGCTGCCGTATGCGGTCCGACTGCCACAGAGAGCCGACGCAGGGGCAGGGCGTTAGCGCCGGCTTCTCCCTCGTGTCCCAGCTTCCGTTTAACCCCGACAGAAGCTCACCGGGCGAACGGAGCGAGGTCCGAAAACGCGGTGTGCGCTCGAGTTTCGAGCTTATCCAAAGTTGAAAAGCGCAGCCTGTCGCTTTCTGTCTGGAGGGCCGCTCCCGGGCGGAGGGGCTTCCTCGACGTGGCCCGAGAAACTCGACAGCAGGCCGGAGAAAACAGACACGGAGCCGCGCCGGATGCCGGTGAAGATGAAGGAGCTTTAATACGGCGGCCGCTTCCCCTCTCGCAGATGGGAGAAGCCACGGCGGCGGCGGCGGTGCCGGGGCAAGTGACAAGGGAATAATGGGAGAGATCTTTCATGGGGAAAAAAGAGTCACTTACATTCAATTCAATTTTTAAAAGTGGGCTCAGCGCAGGGGACGAACACAAAAGGATTCATTATTGGAATATGTGCGATGAAAGCTGGGCAACTCTGGGCCTTTGAATGGGGGATCTGAAAGGCAGCGGAATTCAATAATTTCTGGACCACTCGCAGGAATGCTAATGTTTTATTAAGGACGCCGGAGAGCGCCGAATTAATCTTGGTCACCGTGCGCAGCGGCTCTAAGTGTCGTCCTGATAATTCAGAAAAAAAAGGAAAAAAGTCAACACAATCTAATTAACGTCGGTATCAAAGGCACAACTGGCTGTCGTATTGATCCTCCCGGGGTATTAACCGATCCAGCTGGACGGCGGATGCGGCGCACGCGTCGCCGATAAACACGGGCGTTAACGTGGAGGGGTGGCGCTTCGAGCGCAGGGTGCGGCGGCTTCCCGGAGAGGTCCGAAAAGGGCCAAACAAGTATATTTTGTTCCAGACGAGACAGCTGGAATTTACGCACGGGGACTAAAAAGGAACGTTGCAGGTTCTCGGCTCCAGCTCAGCATTCGGAAGCCGCGATGAATGCTCTGGCCGCGCGTGCACGCGTGCGAGCGCGTTTGCCAGCGTGGGCGCTGGTTCCCAAGGCCGAGGTAGAGCCGCGGTCTCGGTCAAGCGTGCTCAAGTGGGCGCGATGGAAAAGTCCGCCAGGACGTCCGGGGCGTCGCTCCTGAGGGGGAGGGAAGCGGGGCGGACGCTGCGGAGCCGGGGATAGTGAGCGGTGGGCCGGATTAAAAAATGTACACTCCTGCCGGAGCTGCTGTAACGCCGAGCGTCCTCATTCGTCACCTGTCACCTCCGGAGGCCCGAGGGAGGGCGCTGCGGGTCGGAGTGCGTCGAGGAGGACGAGAGGAGGGGGCCGCGGTCGGCTGGCGGTCGAGCGCGGCGCCGGCGCCGCCGTACAGCTGTGTGACTTTCACCCAACGCTCGAGCAGCTACTTTCCTGTATTAGGTCACAGTTGCTCATTTCGGGTGCTGGTGCTGCAGGATATATTTAGTATACGTTATATAATATATATTTGTGCTGTAATCACGAGTTCCTTGTATAAAATATCCAGTTCTGTACAAGGGTTACAAACACCCCCCCCCCGTCCCCAGCACTGCACCTTCTTTCTCTTCATGCTCAGTTGCAGTAATTGTTTTTGTGATTTAAAATCAATTGCCTTATTATCAGAACCGTTGCGGTGGCACTTGCACCCGTGCGCAAAATATTATATACACTCTGGCAGTCGTGGAAACTCCAACATCAAATGCCATATAAATCAGAGTCAGTCACTGCAGGGTGGCTGTGAGCACGGTGGTTAAGGAGACATGGTCGCGTCCCTGGTCAGTTCCTTTCCTGGTAAGTTTAGGCGAACCGCGGTAAAATATTCGGATCGTAAAACTGCTTTGGATAAAGGTGTCGTGCAAAGATCAAAATAATTACGGGAACAACAACAGGAATGATGTGCGTGTGCTGTGAAGACGGCACTATTTGTTAGGCACGAGAACTTCAGGGCACAACATACACAACCCGAAGATAGACTTTGAGGTGCTGCTGCAGTGGATGGTGCAGCTCAGCGGTATTATTATTATTATCATTATTATTATGGTCAAAGAAATGTGTTCCTTTCATTTGCTCCTTTTCAAGCTGGAGATGACTCCTCTTCACAAACTGTTTTCACCGAGTCAAACACTCGAAGGAGGTATTTATTTCGTCCCGCCGACTGCGTTACCCGTTTGCCACGCAGCGACGCTCTAATCCTGAACTGACCAACGCGCTGGTTAATACACCAGTGACCAACAGGAAGACGTGCCGTTCGGGCGTTTCCTCCAGCTCCCCTGTCCTTGCCTCACCTTGCAAAGCAAAGCGACACCATCGCGGACAGGGAATAGCACGGGGATCAGCTCAGGGATGAGTTATAGATGGGCGCCTCTCAAAGGCATCGGGATGGTGTCGTCCCGGCGGAAAACAGCCTCCACCGCTGAGTAATAGGGGATCTTTCAAAGATAGCGGTTGTGTAAACAAATGAATACACACTTTCTCTGGCAGGACTCATACGTTAGAAGCCACTGGCCCACCGAAGGCTTCATTATAACTCGGCCGTCGAACCGCAACCCTTTGCGTGCGCAGCACGGGATAGAAGCTGCACCCTTCGACTGTTAAACGTTAGAGACGTAAAGGGAGAAAGATTAAAAACAAGCGACACAGTGTGCGCGACAGAATAAAATCAAAAACACAATCTTGGATCTTGAAACAAGTCTGACATATTATTTTTAGCCAAAGCTTAATGCCAGGAGGTCCAGCATTCGCATCCAGATTCTGCGTTAGATACATAATAGGATGCTGCGTATTCGGAGCTGTGCATGTCGCCGCGTGTCTGTGAAGGCAGTAAAGTTTAATGGCGCGTGCTGCACAGTGATTTATAATTGCCGTTTGTAAAAACAGAGTCAAACCGCACAAAAATTGCAGACTCTTGTATTGTGCTATTCAAAAATGTATTGAAAGCAAATTTGCATTTCTTTCCATGCCGAAAGACTGTTGCTGCCCTGAAACCCAGTGGCAGTATTACTTTCTCATGACAAAATAATTTTAGCAGCTCATATATCTGTAAGCAAATTTTCTATTTAGAAATAATTGGTTTAAAGTGCAAGAAAAAATTAAACACCGAGGGGACTGAGAACACTTTTGAGAAAGTGAATCGAGATCCAACAGACAGAATAACAGAGTGTGAGCCATACACACACAGCATGGGCGTGTGTGTGTGTGTGTGTGTGTGTGTGTGTGTGTGTGTGTGTGTGTGTGTGGGTGGGTGGACGGTGCTGCTGTAAAAATCCCCTCTGTTCCCCTGTAAAGACTGAGACTTAGGGGGCTACATTAAAATAAACAGGGGGTGGACAAAATGACAGAAACGCCGCACGAAAAAGGATTTTAACTTTGAAGTAACCAAGTCACAATGACAAACTCAGCTCCAAAGGTTTACTGTCAGTTAGCAGCGTGTCGCTATAAAAGAGACAATAAGCACTTTGATATGTGACTTTTCAAAGCAACACAAGGCACCTAACAGAGCTCCAAACAGCCCAAACAGTTGCTGCCCGAATTGCAGGCGTATCATTCGCAAAAACTGCACGGATGCATGTGGAACTGGGTGAAAGATGACGGTACACGGTAAACATGTACAAAGTGTGTCACAGCGAAGAGGAACAGTGGTCAAAACTCACTGACAGGGACAGACAGGCAAGTCACAGGACAGTTGCTAAATGCTACTAAAAAAGAGCCTCCAAAATGACCACAGAACCGAATCCTCACCTTTGCACCTCGACAAAGACTGCGCGCCTTTGGCGTCACAAAGTTGGAATTGATGGCAGGCTGCCATTCGGAAACAACTTGTATCCATGTCTGATGCGCAAACGCACAAAAGCTGGTGTAAGGACAAAAACCTGGCCCTCTGAGCAATGAGAAACACGATCCGATGAGTCATCTTTCAATCTGTTTCCTACATCCAAATAGGTTGTCTGGAGAAAGCCAGATGCCTTCAGCCCACACTGTCTGTTGTCAACTTAAACATAACAGAGGTCCAAAACAATATATGGGCAGCCATCTCGTGGGGCTCTCAAGGTGTGATGACTTGTCTGCGTGGTCCCGTATCCCTATGGACCCCTCATGACGTTCCTCTTCTCGTGTCTGATGAAGACCAGGATGAAACCAAAGGCCTTCCACACGCCCCGATGTAAACATCACTGAACCTTTCATGGAAGTAGTGGAGTGCAGGCTACATTTCCACCATCTCTCAAAACAACTGGAGTCTTTTCTTCTCGAACAATGGTGCAGTATCTCACTACCCACACTTCAGGATGTGTATGACAGCATTCCAAGAACTGAAGCTGTTCTGAGGTTTAGTTCCACTCCTTAATAGGTGCTTGAAATCGATATATTATTAGAAGTTTCTGTCATTTTATCAACCCCCTCTATATTAATCACTCCAAGTGGCAGCCATTCAGAGGAGTGCTGACATGTTGCTCACGCCCGCTACCCGATTCCTGCTAACTTGTGCGTATTAAAATATAAAACATCGCGCCTCGAAGCCGTACAAGGGGTCAGCAAAATGACGAGAAGGGGCTTTCAAAGCTGCAGGAATCCCACGCAAAGTCTGCAGGAGGTCAGCAGCTCGAAGGTGCGGTCACGGTACACCCAGCAGCGACCGTCGAAGCTGCCCTCCTTTCTGGCTGAGGCCCCCGGTTAAACTCTCCCCCGAGATGCGAGGGTGTGGAGGGACAAAGAGCCGGCAGCCACATCTCCCTGCAAACCAGGGAAAAGCTCTGACGTCAACTCACCGGGACACGCAGACCGAGACAGATGCCCTCTTCTGTATTCACTCGACGCCTCGGCATCCTTTTAAAGAGGGCGTGATGGCCGGGCTGAAAGCCTGCTGCAGGACAGTATCGATCACTAACACACGGTAAATAATTCCAGCGAAGGAAAACAAATCATCGGTGCGGCTCTTGCTGGCAGTGGCTGTCCGCAATATAGCTTTATTTTGCCAACTTTGTTGAAAGTGAAAAATATGGAGAAAAAAGCCTCGGAAGAGCGAATCGTTGCAGTCAGTTACACTTGTGTTATCTAGGAAGTAGTGCGCGTAGCGGATTGCGGTTATAAATAACCGCCGATTAAGCCAAAACACAACTGACCGAGGTGTCGAGGCGTGTGAAACGGGTTTTACGCAAAAAACTTTTGCCCTCTTGAAGAACTGCACTCAAGGCGCCACGTTGCCAATTGGTTCACACGTAGAACGGCTGGAACGTCATTCGCTCATCCATTGGTGCGCACGACGCCCTGGAACTCGGTCGGCCGCACGCTCGCGCAGGAAGGTGGAAGAGTCTGTCGCCCTCCAATATAAGAGGGGATTCGGTGCAAACAAGTTCAGACGGACAGAATGAGCCGTGCGGTTCCAACATGGCTCCCAGTCGCTGCGCCATGACTGCAGGAACAGCAGCTCCGACGGGGAGCCGCACACACTGCGCAGCTCGTGCGGGAACCAGTCCCACTGGTGACAAAAAAAGCCGCAGTTTCCACACCGAGCCATGAAATGTATGATTTAGATGATCGCAGAAAATGTCTGGATTTGACTTAATATGTACCTAATTGATCGAATATTTCCTTCAAATGGGGAGGTAGCTGGAATAAAGCACCTGCATTTTAGCAAAATGTATTTACACAGCACCTGTGGACAATTTTCACCCACACACACACACACACACACACACACATCAGAATGAGGGGGTCTGCGTGCGTCGGACACCGCGCAGCGTCCGCCAGCGACTGCGACATCATTCTCGGTGGAAATAAACTGACAGCCTGACATTTCGCTGAATTTTGATTTTTTGGCAAATGGATCTGAGCCCAAAGGAAACGTTTGCACACAGTCCACGCGCAGGCGGTCGCTACGGGAAATCGCAAACCCCGCGAGCGGTCAGGTTGATCTTGAGTGAGATACACTTGTAGGGGTGCAAAGAAACTCTCCTTTTCCCCCGTTTCAAACAAACACACACACACACACACACACACACACACAAACACACGGAATTTATTCATACAGTAGATCAGCGCAGGAGCGATAAAGCTTACAGAGATAGCGCCCGGCTTACACGCAGTCAGAGACAGTGACAATAAGTAATGGCGTTTTACCGTGAGGAGCCGCTGAACAGGGCGGCCGCGTGTGATGAACGATCCCGCAGCACACGGGAAGGGAGAAAAACGGCTTCACCGCCGAGTTTGTTTAAAATGTGACACCAGGCCAGCAAAGAGGCTCTGGGGTTGAAGGTCATCAGGATAACGTTCAGCAGCCATGCCCACCTGAACACCCCTGGACAACTCTGTCCTCTCTTTACTCCTTTACTTTTTTGAACTGGAAGAAAAAAAAAAGAAAAATCACTGCACCCCAGTCTGGGCTTTTATCGCTTGACAAATATCACCGGCACCAGCGGCGGTTTCTCCTCAAAAATGGTGCTCCTCAAAATATTAAAATATATTATTATTCCTATTAAATCAGTAGGTTAAATGTAGCCTAACTGGAAAGGAGACGGCTTAAGTGGAAGTAAAACTAAGGGCTCCGGCCGCGTTGATGTCCTCACTGCGTGGAGGAGTGAACTGCTGGTCCATTAAAATTCATTTCCCCCTCGATCTGAGATAAGAGCACGCTGTGTGGCCAGTGAAAACAGCAAAACTGACATTTACAGGAGGAGAACAGTGTATTCATGTGTCAGATAAATTATGGCGAAGAATCTGCATATTCTTAGCAAAGCGCGCTGGGTTCAATGACATTAGCAAAGTGACAAATGATTTCCCAGTCGAGCCAAAAATGTGATACAGCACATTAATTTTTCATATTTTATTTTCTTCTACATCACGATAGATATTGGGTGTTTTTCCATTTCATTGATTTAATTGGGTTCTTTGTGACTCACTTTGAGCTCGGGGTCCGGCAAAGCTAACGTTAGCCAGATGGGTTGGACTCTGCTGACAGGCTGCTCAGAACTCCATTTCGTACAGCGGACGTCAATAAGAAACTCCGCATAAGATCAGATGGCAGATCCCAGCTGCCCTTGAAGTTAATAAATGAGGACAAAAAATACAGATGGTTTACTGGAAGAATGTCAAATAATCTGCTTTGCTGCTAAGGCTTCGTGGTTCGGAGCTCCGCGTACGGAGGCCACGGGTCCCTTGCCAAGCGTCTGCGGGAGTCGTCTTAGTTTTCTGGGCTGTTCGCTATAAATCACGGCAACCTTACTTCATTGGTTCTTACATGTCTACGGAGCAGAATTAAACGCAGGATTCATTCCGCGTGGATCTGTTTGCAGGAGACAAAAGAAAGTCCCTCACGAACCGTCGTGCGGTATGTTCACCGGCGGGGAATTCATTCAGGAGTTTTTTTTCCAGCTCATTTTTGCCTTGTCGAGAGGGAGGGACATTCGGTAAATGTGTGACTTTGAGTCGGCTTTGCCGGGGTTGGATTTCCAGGAGAAGCTTCCGGCAGGCCTACAGCACTGCTGCAGTTCTGCTCTCCGGTCCAACTGACCTGCAAACCACAGTGAGCACAACCACACAAGTGGCACTTCTGCTATATTTTATTGTGTAGCTCCTCGACCGAGATGTTCTGACTCCCGCTATTCATTCGTCGCCGTCTTACGTTTTCGCTGCCGATGATATTTCCCTGGTTTACCTGCACTGAAAACAAATCTATTTATTACTCAGTCAAAGAGAAGTTTGTGACAGCAAAGTCCCCAGCAATGCCCACATAAGGGAGAGTTTTTAAACCCAGTTCAATATACAGTACTGTGCAAAAGTGTTAGTCATGCAACTTCAATGTGTGTTGAGAAGTACAGGTAGATTCTGATCTACCATCAGGGGGGTTTCTGGTTGTTCCCAAATTCATTCTACAGCCTGAGAATGACCTCAAACACCCAATCTCAGTCATACACAACTATCTTGAGCAAAAAGAAGGAATCCTGCAACAGATGGTCTGGAGCCCTGATCTCAACATGATCCAGTCAGTCTGGGAGGACATGCAGAGACAGTCAAAGTGTGCAGAAGAACTGTGGCCAGTTCCTCAAAATGTTTGGAAGAACCTACCAACCTCCACCTTAAACTGCATGCAAGTTTGCATAAGAGACTTGATGCTGTTTTAAAGGCAAAGGGTGGTCCCACCAAATATTGATCTGACTGAGGTTTTTTTGTCTACTGCACTTTTTAGAAGGTTTATTGGTTAATAAGTATTCATGGTGTTATTTTTGGGACCATCCTCACTTTATAGCATTTTTCCCACAGATGCCTACGACATATAATGTATATATGTGCTTACGATATTTGCAAAACCAGCACCAAATACCCGCCCTGTTCTTGGCAGACTGCGGTGGCAAGGTGACCGAAAGTGACGTTTGACAGCGTGTGGCACCTAGACGACTGAGAGAAGAAGCCACACCTTCACACATTCCAGTGAACTTTCCTGGCGGACACATGTGGACTAGCCAGTGGTTTATCAATGCAGCCCGAGGAATTTACACCAGCTGCCTGTCAAAAACGCGGTACGCACTGAGTGAGAACGGGTGTGCGGCAGTTGGCTGTGGTGTTGGGATCCACCACGATATGGAAATGGCACCAGTGCCGGCCAATAACTGTTTAATTTCATAAGGTGTCGTATTCGATATTCAATAACACAGTCGCTGCGTACATATAGCGTACGCAAAAATATCTGCTTTGTGGACGAGTGTCACAGACAACATGTTCTTTGTAACAACTGAAAACTTAACTGACTCAAACAGTGTCGACGGCGACAGACTGTTCAGTGCGGCTTCTAATGTGGTCGACACTCTTGTTCGATAAGAAAAACACGCCAGGCTTGATGCACAATGAGGCGCTTCCAGAAAAAAGTTGCTGGTATTAAGCGGTGTTATTTCTTTTATCATTGTATTGTTTTACCTGTTATCAACTTTTTTTTTTTATTATTGTATTTGATCCCCCCCCCATCACAAAGAAAGCAAGAAACATGCTGCTCATTTCTGCTATTGCACATGATCGGATAAACTGGAAAATAAATGCTACTCTTCCCTTACCGGAGAGACCCGGACAACTACAGCAGCAACGGGAGTTTCGAGCTTGAACTGCAAGCTGTCAGGTTTGAAGCCCGTGTCCTTAACCACTACGCCACCTACTGTTAGACCCACCTGCGCGGAGAAGCGAACACGTATTAGAGCGCAGAGTACAAAACTTTCACCTTCACGTCATCTTTTACAAGCACTAAAACACGGTGGAGTCAGTAACAGCAAACAGCAAAACTATAAAAGAATACCTTCTGCTTAAAAACGTACCTGTTACGTGAAACGGTGAATTCTAACTCATTTCATTTCACATTGATTCTTTTGCAATAAGGTACCAGTTTGACCTTATTGTCTTTTAGTATTTATACTGTAGACAGAGCCTCACATCTAACCCAGGGCCCCACGAGTCCTCAACGCGGAAATCCAAGAGTCCTTTACTTTCTAATGCAAACCGATGTGTTTCTGAAGGAACTTCCTGAACTGTATGCAGCCAGATTGAATATCCCAGTGTGAGGTTGTGTCTCCAGTCTGCTGCAGCTACTTCATCTTTTTCCCAGCTTTTTTTCTGTGCTGGGATTTTGTAGCCTCTTCTCGAAGCTTGGGCTTGGCTGTTCCTGTTTGTTTACTGTATGTGATCTTTATTTATTCTCAGTATCAGCGTGTGAAAATGAGAATTAGAAATATGATGAAACAAAGAAGGAACTATTTGCAATATTGTTAACAGCAGCAGTTCAATACGCTGAAATATACGAAGAGAAGATCGGCTTTCGGCGCTCAGGAAGCGCAACTTTGCACGTATCTGCTTGTCTGTGTGTCCTGTGATCCACGAGCTGTTTGCCTTCACGGCGTCACAGGTCCCTTGTACTTTTTTCTCCGCGCGCAAGTCTCAATAAACCCTAGAAACAAATGGTTGTGCGTGCAAAGTCCAGGACAACAGCTGTTTGGGAGATTCCAGAATCGGCACACCGGGCGCCAACTATCATGTCACATTCAGGGTCACTAAGGTCACTTCAGCACATGCTAGAAACACTGGTCTGCTTGATTTATACCCCACACTACAGTCACACGATGTATGACTAGTTGGAATGTACGATTTGTGTTGTTTGGGTGGTGTACCTAATAAACTGGCACCTCAGCGTATGTCCGAGCGTCTAAGCCCAGCAGTGGGCAGTAAAAGCATCCTCCTACTTACGAGCGTAATGCATTCCTGGAAAACAGCTCATAAGGTGAAACCTCGTATGTTGGAGATCAAAATTCAGCCTCATATTTGGTCATGACTCAATAAATGGTTTAAAGGAATTTCACTGGTGCTAAAACTAGTAAAACATTGTCGTTTCAAAGTGAACCACAGAGGGGATGTAGGACGGTCAATCGGAGCTGGTGGGATCCACCGGGGGGGGAAGAATTATTCCTCCAGTCTTGTTCTCCTCTGTACTGTGCAATATTCAGATGGTCAGATGCAAAACGCCTCTGATCAGAGAGCAGCTCACAGTCGGCCATAACAATGAAACCGGCCACGCACTGAACACAAATACTGCCCACCACAGGTGTCCCCACACACATCTGACATTGTACAGTTTTAACAACTCCAGTTCAACCTAGCTAGATGTACATTAACCCAGTGTTTACAGAACTGAGAAACAGTGGCCAAACACACACACACACACACACACACCAGAGAGGGGCATCGCGGGGGCATCTGCGCAATCTCAGTCTCACAGCAGGGCCCCCGGCTGTGTCTGCCCTCAGAACCACACCACACGAAGGGCATCGGCAGCCCAGGCACCCAGGCCTCGCAGTCCAGCCGAGAGCCCGAGGGCAAAGCGCTCCAACGGAAGCAGCCGTCGCTGCTGGGAGGGCGGGAGCAGCGTGGGACGGGCAGAGGGGACGATGCTCCTGAAAAGCGCGGCGGGCCACGATGCCTTGTGCCGGTGCCCCTCGCGTTCCTGGTCTCCGACCGCGAGGCCCCGCACAAACCGCACACGCCACGCTCACATTTATCAGACACTTGCAGCTTCCCCTCCTGCCCGCCCACTGTTCCCCACTTAGCTTCGCATCCGCCGCATCTTCTCGCCCTCACACTCGCCCGTGTCATAATCTCCCTTTGTTATGGATTTAATAGGGCGGCCGTGGACTGATTTTTAAATACCACTCTGAGACAAAGGCATAAAAATCCCTTTTGTGTGCAGAGGAGAGGATGTTATTTTCTGATTTGCGCCAGTGCAATGGTAACCAAGACAGAAACAAGAGCATCACACAAAAAAAGGGGGGGGGGGGGGGGGGANGGGGGGGGGGGGGGGGGGGGGGGGGGGGGGGGGGGGGGGGGGGGGGGGGGGGGGGGGGAGGGGGGGGGGGGGGGGGGGGGGTAGATTGAAATGCCCATAATTACGGTTGCATGGCAGCGACTGCCCTGGATCTAATATCACAAAACTGCAGGAGCACAGGATATTGCACCGACATGAAACCATTCTCAGTGTGCATCCAATAATAACGCTCGCCGAAATTTTCCACGACTGCAGACCGTAATAAGTGTTTCCTCAGTAATATCCCCCACAGCAACTGTGATTTCTACCTTAATTTCCTCCAACCCATAATAAACTCTCGACCGCTGCGTGTTCGCAGGCACAAAATTAAATAATACGTGCAATGTGTCAGCAAACGCCGACGTTTGAAACCCGTGTCTCCGGGATGACCTTGTCCGGGGTCATTTTGCACGGCTCTGTGGTACGTGGTTCGTAGACACAGGCGTCGCTCGAGATCGGGGACTTTGACTTATGACTTTCCGGACGTGCGAGTGAAACTATTTAACGCCTTTTGAGCAATTGCGACCGAACACGAGACGGGTTTTTGTTCGCGAGTAACGGACGAAGGAAGGAACCGCCAAAGTTTGTGTTTCAACGGTAATTGTGTCTCCGACTTAAAAGATCCCACCTTACGAGCCGATTTCCAAAATCCATTACGCGCCTAAGCAGGGGGATTCCGCTACATTAGACGCCTTCAAACCTCATACCTCGCAGATCACGGACCACCTGGATTTCTCAGATTTGAAAAAGCAGTGCGTTTGAGTGTCATAAAAATTAAATCATTATCTAAAACTGTCTTGTTTTTTTTACCACATTTAGGCACGGGCGGCACGGTGGCCCACAGTTCCCAATCTGTGGGTTGGGACATGGCCTCAGATCCCTCCCAGTCTGTGAGTTTGCGCGTTCTCTTCATGCAGGTGTGGGTCCAAAGGCGTGTGTTTGGGGCGCACTGGTGACTCGAGCAAGCCCAGGGTGTGTCTCGGTGAACGAGTGCGCACGACCGGTGTCCTTCGCAGGCCATGTTTCGGGGATAGGTGCCGGACCACCCCGACGCGACAACGAAGGCGCCGCGATTGACGTTTCCAGACACCGGCCAACTGTGCCGACCCGGAAGTCAAAACCGAAGCAAAGCGGCGGTGCTTCTCACAGACGGGTAAAGGCAGCGGATTAACACAAGGTTACTGTGCACCTACACTGTCCTGGGACATGAAATGAGCCCGTTCTTGTGCAAACATCACGGCGGTAATGAACCGAGCATCCGACAGCTCTCCTCAGCAACGTCGGTTGTCCTCCAGCACAGCAAACACAAAAAGTGCTGACATCCCTCCGTGCCGCAAAGCCAACATAGATTTAATCCATGTGTAACCGGCATAATGAGCTAAAATGGGACAATATGATGTCGTTACAATAGGCAAATACAAAGAGTCAAATATTAATGTCACGCGCCGCCAGAAAAGCGGTGCTGTTCAGCATTTCTGCTGTTTACAACATGTGCGTGTCTTTGACTGATTTAAAACAAATAGCGGCCCTCGAGTTGAGCTTAAGCAAAATTTAAACAACGCAGACGCAAAAGCGGCAATAAGGTTGACGGTGAGCTGTGCGACGGCGCGGCAGCAATTACACGGCCAGGAGAGAGGATTACAAATGAGAGGAGACCATTAGGCCCTTTGCTCGCGTGGATATTTTATAAGCAGGCGATGGCAGGAGTGCGTTCGGTGCCAAGTCGGATGAATCTCCGGAGCGGCCTGCGCTACAGCGCTGGAAAGCGCTTGGACCCCCTTCCCCTCCAGCCCCCAGCCCCCATGGCGCACCCGAAACAGTGCCATCACAACAAAGATAAACAAGCCCCCTCGACCGGCTTCCATCTGCTGCCCCTCATTCAGGAGTCGGTGGTAACACGCACTGTCGTCGCGGTTTGACCGCGTTTCTGCCCCACAGGATTACGCGTCCTCTGCGGCGACCTTCGCTGGGAAGCGAAACCATTTCACGCCGCAAACCCAACCTCTGTGCGCTCTGTGGCGAGATCCACGCACCAAACACAGGTATGTTTTTGTCATAAAGCAAGGCGTGTGCAAGAGCAGCGTTAAAACTTGTTGCAAACCAGACGGGTGAAATAAAATCGCCCTGGAACGTCTGAGGCCGGTAAAAACACGGTAAGCAGTTTACCCACCTTCCTGTCCCAAAACCACCGTGTTGGCACCCGTTTTGTTTAAAAGGCCAAGATCCTAAACCAAACAATAAAATCCTTGTTTTGCCATCACTCAACGTTTCATCTGCAGTTCTCGCTTTGCTTGTAAATCCTTGCATTTCATTCCATCCCACTTAAAAAAAAAAAAAAGCCAGGTGCAAATGTTGCACTGGTGCAAAGGCTGGGTAAATCAGGCCTGGTGTGTTTAATAATTCAAAACTCGATTAAGCAAAATGTTACGGCTCCCCGGAGTAACGGAATGTCGGCGGATAGTTACATATTTTAATTTAAACACGGCCATAAAAGTTTGCATGTTGCCCCGTAGAGCCGCAAGCGTGACCCACATGCAGGCAGAGCAGCGCCGGAGAGGAAGGGCTGTTATCTACCGCTGGCCGGACACGTCGGCCTTCGGAAGCCCAGGGTTCCCCTCAGAAAAAGCAGGATGGTGTCGGAAAGTCAGCGAATCCTCACTTTGAGCGACAGACCCATAACCTCCCGGGTTTACCAAAATGATCAATTAGAAAAATCGCAGCCTCCCATAAATAAACGGAGTTCTAAAAAAGACAGGCGTGGAGTGATACCGTTTGCTCCATTGCAACTGAAAGCGATACATGAATATTTAACTAACAGCATGAAAATAGCGCAGCAAATGGGATGGAGCTGCACGGCGAATCCGGGCCGGAATGTTCTCTAAGTGCTTATGAGGGCTGTTATGCACTTTCTTCAAGTGGCCGCAGCTCATCCGTACGTGTTTTTATTGCGCCCGTCTGCCGCGCGACGTCGCCGAACGCGAGCGATTCAAAGGTGCGCGTCCTTGTTTGCGTTTTGACGTCGGTGCACCGCTGGATTGCGTGCGTGACCGAATTTTCGCTCGACCGCATCGAGACCAGCGAAAGCGAGGCCCGGGCCTTCGCCCGCATGTCGAGAAACTTCGAGGCGGCGCTCACGTCGCATCGCACGACCCCCACAGCTCCGACATAAAGTTCCATACAGGAAAACGAGTTAATTCCTCGCAAACTTCTCGTGCATTTATTTTGTTTCTCCTCTCGTTCCCCTCAAGCGAGCCTGTTTCCGGCCCAGTGGGAACCAAGCTGTAAACAAAAGCTTTTATCTGCCGCTCGAGCTCACACCAGACGGTCGGACAGATTGGCGAAATCGCTGCACTCGTGACTGCAGAACAGTCCCCGCAGTTCCTCCGCAGCATCGCCGTCGCTAAGCCTGCCACGACTAATAATAACAATATTAATGGCAGAAATAAGCGCCGCGCTTTCGTTTGCGCTCCCGTAACTGAACGGCGCGATGCTCGCCTGTGAATTATTGCGGCCCATTCGACGTGGGGGTTTCATAAATTCGCCTTGTAATCTAAGCGCTCCTCCGTAACGCTGCTCTTTTTACGTCCGAAGCAAATAAATGGCCGCGGCGAAGGAAAGGTGCGACTCGGAGATACGAACGCGGTTCTCATTACATATGCTATAGCGCGCTCACATTATTCACACACGTGGAATAAATAAGTTGTTGTTATGCAAATGGGGGCCAACTGTTTCAGCAAAACAAAACTGCGCATTAATCATTCTGCGGCCACGCTTGGCTAGCTACCTATATAACCCCGACCCCCCCCGGGGGGTCTTCGCGAGGCTACTTTGCTCAGGCTATTCTGCTACCTGCAGTAAACATCCAAGAGGAGAAACCCCGTCCCTCCACGTCCACTTTAGCCGGACCTCCGGTTGCCCCCGTGATTTTCACCAAAATCGTGGTCAAGTTACATGGATCACGAGAGGTTCGGCTACGCATCCGTTACTATTAGCTGCTCTCGCCTGCTCAGGAGGTCATTTCACGTTCACTAGGTACCTGGATGTGAACCTACAACCTGGGTGTCCAGCACAGGGTGGGTAAGTTAGAGTAAGCAGTTAACTTGAAACACATCTTTGAACTGTGGGAGGAAACCCACCCGGACACAGGAAGAACACGCACGCTCCACGCAGACCGAGCCGGATTCGAACCGAAGCCCAACGGCCCCGGAGCCGTGAAGCAGCAGCGCTACGCGCTGCGCCGACCACTTATAAAAATAAAAAAGCTTCTGCAACGTTCACAACAGGCAAAGAAGCGATGAAGGTGCGCCGAACGCGTGGCCACGGCGTACGTACGTAGTCGCACGTGCGAGTCGCGCACTCCAGCTGATGATTCGGACGAAACCGAAAAACACGTAAGCAAGGTTTGTCGTAACACTGAGACGGAGGGGTAAAATTTACAGCTTCACAAGTGTCAGACGCGTAAAATTAGCGCTGTAATGCATAAACGCAAAAAAAAGGTGTTATTAATAACGGAATGACTGTCAGGTTATAAATGGAAACGATGACTCCAAAATCCAAGCGCATTTTTTCTGAAAAGGAGTCTCCGTAAGGATTTTGTTTTCACCAATTTATGAAAATGCTTATTCTAGCAGCTTCAGTTAAGCACCTTACAGAATCAAACAATAGCGGAATCTTCCTGGGCCTTAAACCGGCAACCCTTTTGGCTCCTTCCCAACTCCCTGCCCACTGTGCAGCCCACCGCCACCCATGAATGCAGTCCAGTCAACAGATCAAATTGTCCAGAATGCATGCGTGTGTGTGTGTGTGTGTGTGTGTGTGTGTGTGTGTGTGTGTGTGTGTGGTAGAAAGTGATCTAACTCTGACTTTAGCAGCTCCAGGGAGGGCAGGAGGGAAGGGGGGGGTCACACCCTCCGAGACCATCTTGCTCCTACAAGAGTTCCACTTAAGCGGTGCAGGAAAAGTCGGTTACTGCCCCGCAGTGAAGCGGCATTGGAGACGCACGGCGGTCAACCCCTCTCCGGCGGCCCAGAGAACAAAATCATTGCGGTGCAGCCGAGCGTCAGCCGAGAACAACCAGTATCAACAAACTCCAGCTGTGATGAAACTGATTTAATGCACTCGTCACTGGAGTCCATTTTTTCCCCATCTTCTTATTGAAAAGGGCCCGGAACGGGCCGCTGAAACCCTAGGCGAACCCGGGTAACGGCGAGGGTGTCAGACCATGCAGTTGTGCTCCTCCTGGCATCAAGGTAGAGACGCAAATCAATGTGCCACAATGACAATAATTTACAAGACATCATACAGTGTTAAATTTAAGAGTCCCCCCCCCCCCCGCTAGCTACTGACACCATTTCGTGTATATAAATCAGAGAATTTGCGAGCCGAAAGCGAGCTTTACGACGTTTACGTTCTGAGTTCCTTGCTCGAGCTCCCACCCCTGAAGTGACACGGGAAACACACCCCGCTGCCAAGTTTGTTGTCTAACGCGGCGAGTCGCTTTGGACAAAGGTTTCGGCTAAATAGAAGTCAATAACAGCGGTTGTCGAGATTAATATCGGCGTGAAGACCGATATAGCTCAGCGGAGCTACATTTTTGAGTGCAGGTCCCGTTCCGTGTGTAGATGGAGAAGCTCCAGACGAACAGCCCGCCTCGCCGGTACAGCGGGACCCTTTCTGAAGCCCACTTTACATGCAGAGAAGGCGGCGCCTGCTTTATGCATGAGAAAAACTCATCTGTTTGCTCATGTGGTGATCACAAGGTCAGAAAGAACCCAGAAGCAGGTTCCTTTCGGAGATACTGTTTGATAACGTGTGCAAACACCTCCCCAATACCTCTACCCTGTATTACCAAAGAGGTACACAAACACTTGTGGGTCGGCATGTTGTAGAGCACCACTACAGCCCTACCTGGACAGGTGGTCGGGGTGGAATTAGACGATGTTTTATCACAAATCGCCCAAGTTTCTTCCTGCAGAAATCCAGCTGCAGGAAGATCTCAACGGGCCTGCAGAGCCAGTGCAATACGAGATGTCTGCTCACAGCACTCAGTAAAGCCACCAAGAGACGGGAGGATCGTATATAAAGCAGGGGTGCAGGTCCAGTGGCTGAGATGGACCCAAGTCCAGGTGTAAGTCCAGCTGGGGCCCAGAGCGGCGCAGTGCAAACACCACCTTCTGAATGGTTACAGATGGTCTGAAAGCCTGCGGGCAGCTTGGCTCATATGAAGTTGTTCCAGGTGTCCGATGTGTGATAATATGTCCTTTACTCCATTAGGAAAATGGCGCTGGGCGGAAAAAAATGAGCGCGAGATGTGGCTGTGGAGTCGGCGGCACCGGCACGACAAAATTCAAAGGCGAGACGGATTGGATCGCGAGGCTCCCGTCGGTTCATTTGTCGTCAAGGACGCCTGTAAGTCGCTCGGAGAAACGGGTCAATCGCGTGAAAAAAAAAAAATGCAATTCTTTTGTTTTTGTAATCGAACGGGAGAAGAGCTGTGGAATACGGGGGGTTCTGTCGTGAACCATTCATCGTTTCTGTCGCTGCCTTTGTGCTGTCTGTCTTCTCGAGACATGACAATATATAGGAATAAACATTCCATTAAATGAATTGTCAGGCTCTACAAACCAAACCATTTTTTATATGTCATTATAACTTTCCAGTTTGCCAATGTCTCACATTTTAGGGGTTTTTTTTGTTGTTATTATTAGGGATTTATGGCATTGTGTAATGAAATCACTAAATAATATCATAATTGGTTTCATATATTTATTTTATAAAACTGAAGATTAATTCGAAATGCTGTTGGCTTAATATCGTTGTGACATCTTATCGTGAGCTGCAGAGAGCCATGGGTAATATCCTCATCTACAGTGTGTCCTGCAAAAACAGTAAACAAAAAGGCGTAGAAAATGGAATGAACAACACTAGGATGACAGCAGAAAGAAATTAGTTTATCACCTTGGGATTAACAGCCACGCAGATAAGGAGGGAGCAGAGCGAAAGGTTTGGCTCGCAGCTCACACACACACGCACACACACACACACACACACACATACACACACACACACACACGACACGGCCTCTCGTCCTGACAGCACTAAGCCTATTAGAACATGAAGGAGTAATAAAAAGAACAAGGTCTGGCGTTGAAATCACACACCGAGGGGTAAAGTCTTAACTTTTAACCATTTCCAACCCAGAGTTGTTTCGCTCGGCCCCGAACGACACTCCTGCTGCCGCTTTGTCTCCGCGTGGCTTTCGTTTGACGTTTGTTTTTCATTCGTTTTGTTGTTTTTTGTAACCAGCCCTAGATGCAAAAGCATTTTTTTTTTTTTACCAACTTTGGCTTCAGCCTTTTCCCTCTTCAGCTGCTGACGCCAGACACCGGTCACGGTCACACGCCTGTTATGCCGCGCCATCCCCTCCCGGACAGGTCAGAGCGGGGGGGTCAAAGGCAAATGAAGCGCACCTGCTTTATTGACTGTGAATGTTAATGCTCTTAAAACCAGTAATTGATACAGGCGGGTAGTGAAGGCAGAGCCAGGCTATTTTTAACTCCATTCTCCT
Source organism: Arapaima gigas (assembly GCA_900497675.1). Taxonomy (NCBI): domain Eukaryota; kingdom Metazoa; phylum Chordata; class Actinopteri; order Osteoglossiformes; family Osteoglossidae; genus Arapaima; species Arapaima gigas. The sequence goes on along the minus strand of UFQX01000464.1, from coordinate 169,070 downwards.
TCACTTTTGTCCTCAACACCCCCCCCCCCCACCACCACCACCACCACCACCACCATCCCCACCTCGCACTCAGCAACACCTTGCAGTGACTCACACAATAATGAGAAAAATTCATCAACATACTTGCGGGAGTCTCGCTTCGCTCCCGTCGGCTCCCCTCGGCCCCACCGCACGCTCAGCCACAGAGGAGGCAGCCCAGAGGCGTGGTGCCGCAGAGCGGCACCGAGGCGTGGCGTCGTGTCGCGGCGCGGCACCGTCGGCATATCGTAGCGTGGCGGCAGGGTGTGGCGTCGTACCGTGCTGCGACGTAGTAGCGTGGGGTTGTGGGACGCCACCGTGACATTGCGGAGTGGCCTTGTGACGTTGTGTGGCTTTCCGACGTAGCACCGATGGTGGCACGAGATTGGGGCGTGGCGCTGCGGCGTGATTTTCGGTTATGGCGTCATGGGTAATTTAGCTTTTCTCTCATGAAGTGTGCCCATTGTACGGTTTGTCACTTTTTCGCTAACTCGCTTCTCCACCTTTTTCTTAAGTCGATGGTTTCTTTTCAGTCTCTTTCTTACTGTAACCCATGACAACGATCCAGACAGGCAAACAAAGCAGCTCTGTGAGCTCTACTGATTCATCAGGAAACACCGTGGAGCAGCAGCAAAGCATCTTCCCCCAGACGTGCCTAATGTCTTGTGCCCTGAGACTGGTATCTGCTAGTTCCCTTTAAAATGGCCTATCGAGAGAGTAAATGAAAGTCGCACTCGTGGCTCCCAAACACATTCTTCATCCCAGATTGAACAGTCTGTCTCAACCCTCCGCCGGGATCAACATCAAACCTGGGGAAGCCCAGGCACGTAGTCGTCTTCAGTGAAAACGGCACATAACACTGACCGTGTCGTGTTGATACGGCCTTTGAGTATTGATCACCGGTGGTGAACCACCGGTGATGTTGAAAGGGTAACCTGTTGAGTTGAGGTGTTCATCTCAACACCCAAGACAACACACCGTCTAAATAGCACTTGTCTGGTAACTTCGTAAAAATAGGTTTGCCTTAAAATGACTAAATAACTTTGGCCGTTTGTGCAAAACGGATAACTTGGCTTAAGCAGTTCAGCTTGAGCTGAAGGGGGTATCAGTACCTTCCTCGCAACTGGCTCTAATCTGTCTGCGTCGTCGTGCCATGACGTGTGTGTCCTGTGCGGTTCATACATGCCTGTTTCTCCCAGTAACCTCTCTATCAAAGCCACAAGCAAAGAGCAAACCTTGAATGTTTATGAAACCGGGGATGAAACCTCCACTGTAGAGCATGCAGGGGGGGTCTGGACTTGGAAACCACCTTGACTCCAACACCAAACTGCCTTTCAGTGGTGGCTGTTTGCCTCTCCAAGGTGTGTGAATAATACAGCGGACCGTCGTTGAAGTGTAACCGTGACGTTTCATTCACTCTCCCACCTAACTTACCAGTAAAAATCTTTTTCCGAAGAGTAAAACTGTAAAATCTTCCTGAAGGCACGTGTGTGTGTGTGTGTGTGTGTGTGTGTGTGTGTGTGTGTGTGTGTTTCTGTGCACATGCATCCACAAGGAGTCAGGTTCTGTGGATGTTATCAAAAAAGATTATGAAACATAGCAAAAATGCTTATACCCCTGATAAGACCTTTTTTGACTTTGCAGCCAAATCCATTACCTTTGTGGCCATCGCGGGTCCTGTCACCGGCCGCAGCTTTGATTTACGACCAAAGCGGCTCAACGTAATGCGGAAAGTCCCGGAAAGTACAAACAAGCGTTGCTGCCGCATGGCGTCCACGACGCTCACGATGGCACTGCAGGGGAGCTTCTCCTCGTGCCGCCCCACCGTTTCTTCCGTGTACTCGTGTAGCCTACCTTCATCAATCATCTCTGCACCTTCTTGTCATCTCCTCTCCCCTTCTGCGTCCCTCCATTCCCCCAATTCGGCCTCATGAGCGTCTCCTCCCACGTTTTTCTCCTCTCCGCACTCACGTTCTGCGCTCCCGCTCTCTCCGTCTCTTTCGCCCCGATCCTTCCTCTCCGAGCCACTTCATCTCCTCCGATGGCCCGGCGACAGCCATGTTGGGAGAGTCAGGAGTCACCCCAGATCTGGTCTGCATGCTGAGGGTCACTGGGATGCACGAGGGTCCTGCTGAGGAGTCCCACTGGTTTCTCTCACCCTCCGGGCACAAGCCCCGCCTCTTGTAATTAAAAGACCCTTTGAACAAGGAGGAAGTGGCACAAGGACACGGCAACCATCTCCACACCTTGTCCTTTCTCCACCTCCCCCAGCATGCGAGTGTGTGGCCGTCTGCCTCTACACACACCTCCCAGGCCTTTGGCACATGTTCAGCATGTGAGCATGAACAGAAAACACACACACACACACACACACACACACACACACAGGTGAATCTACTATTGCATTTTTCTGGAAGGCCATTTCATTCAGCAGCCCAGACAAAGACGGCTACGACGGCCTGCAAAAATTAGGTCCTCAGACGTGAATATGAAAAATTCCCTCCTCTCCCACTGTCTGCGAACCCTTCCTTTCGGCGTTCTCTTAAATGTGCAAAACCTCTGCCTTACTGTTTCCCTGGCAACCACACAGAACGGTTTAATATCACACAGATGCTGCACAGTTTTGCTACGGATTTTTTTTATCAATAATAATAATAATAATAATAATAAAATTGAAAAAAAATAAAAGCTTTGTTGAACATGAAGCTCATCTATAAATCTTGTGACCACCAGGCGATTCCGAAGCCCCCAGCAGGCGTGTCTACTTCAAGGTTACGCCAGGTTATCGCAGGTCACTCTTCTCCTCCAGTACGCCTCCCCTCTATTGCTATCTGCATATAGTATTTACACCACGTTTCTCCTCTCTTTTCATTTGCACTTCCTACTGGACGGCGGTATTCCTTTCTCTCACCCCCTTCTCTTCCGGAGACTCAATTACATTCGAATCAGTTCCACGATTTTACTGCCATAACCGGTTACAATTACAAACCGTAAGAACCATGAGCTTGAGCACAAATACAGTACAAGAATCTGCTCCCTTTCTACAACACGGCACACCCTCACATCCCCCGAGATTAATGCAGCGAGGGACAATATTTACATTCTCAACAGCTGTTACTACACGCAAGATTTATGAATACTTCATAACCTCACGCCTGCTCAGTAAATGGCTAAAAGGCTAAAGCTAACAAAATGTGCTTTTATCTGAGAATATAGCTAAATGACTTGGATGGGGAAGCCACAGACTCAGTAGAAAAACACAGATTTGTTTTTTTTCTCCACTTTTAATTAGAAAGGCATCTGTGTGCATAGAGAGAGACCCTTCCCCAGTCTGCTCGGGAACTCGGGGTACGAACACGGCACAAACAGGGTACGGCCGTTTGAGTCACAACAGTTTCGGTTAATACCCCGACTTCGGCTTGCAAGGTGTTTACGGGGAGCGCATTTGGATGTTGCTGAGCAGATGTGAGACATTTAAATTTATTCATATTTAACAGACACTTTTCTCCAAAGAGACAGCGATTGCCTGGTATTTATCTGACACCTTTACAGTGTTAAATACACTACAGTGCACTACCTAGGGTCATTCACACATCTATACAGTAGGGCAATGTAATGCACCCACACACACACACACACACACACACACACACACTGTACGTCACACCGCCTCAGTTGATGGGAAAACATGCAAACAAATTTTTGTTTTACATTTTTGTTTTCCTCTCCTCAACTGACACCCCGATTTACTCCTCCAACTCAGCCGTGCATCACCTGTTTTTCTGCCACTGTCCTACTTGTATTGAATGTATTGCTGAGTTGTTGAGTAGAATCACTCTAAAAATGAACAGAATTAAAACATAACATTTGGTGTCATACAGCAATTCGCATTTTCACATACTGGTATATATTACATCATGGTCCCACACACACACACACACACACACACACACACACGCTAACCTCGACTTGATCTGCACAGCGCTTAACCTGTTTTCAGTTTCACACACCTTCTTCAACGGCAGCCAGTCCTTCTAACTCCTGAAAAAATACTGTTCTCCTGGTGAAAAAAATTCTATATATAATTGTGATATATTAAATTACATATGTACCAATACTCTTTCTATTAAGTGACTATAGAAGCACAGAGGTGGGAAAAATACTAGGGACGCGACATGAAACAAGAATGCGCATTTTTATTTATTGTCCAGCTTTACATCGTCGGCGTGGAAGGAGACCCGCCGACAGCCACTTATTCCAGGTGAGTTTCTAAAGCAACAGGAGACGGGAGGGTCTGAAAGAGGCCGGATGTGCAGCGGCCGAATAATGGGCGAAGAACGTAAAGCCATTTTAGGTGACCGGTCGGACGCTTTATTGAAACGATTCGGGTTAACTGCGCTGCCCATGGGGACTACAGGATGTCAGTCCCCCTCCCACCGGATTTAGGCCGGCAATCTCCACTTCATAACAGCAGTCCTTCACCCACTGCGCTGCCCTGGCCGCCCGAGCCATCTGCCGGAATTCATTTCATCGCCAAAGGTATTTCGCTGCATTGTCCCTCAACAAATACGGGATTTTACATTCGCGCTGCTGACAGGTTATCTCCGGGTTATAAATAGACCGCATCAAAATATCTGAACCATGCTGTGGCTGAAATCATCACCCTCAAGAAATTATTCCTCATCATTATTATAATCATCTCACCATAATTATCATCATCATCAAACATTTTCACTGTAGTTTATCTCAGCTTTCCAGCCTGATGAATGTTAACACCCGTACAACGCGTCCAGTGTATCGCAACACGTTTTATTACGTTCCCCTTTCTCCGGCGCGGTCGTCGATATGAAGTCGGTTAAATCTCTGCGAGCGGCTGTATCGGTGACTGTACCACGTGGCTCTTGCTGACTGGTGTCGAAAAAGGCGCCGCTGCTTAACATCTCCTACCACCACCAGGTACCGCACTAAATACATCTATATAGGTCGCTTGCATTCACACCTACGTGCTGCATTCTTCACAATGCTCAGGACAAATCAATTTAGAGTTTTTTCTTCTTTTTTTTGTTCCACCTCATGCAGACAGGACCTGCATCAAAAACGAAAGCAAAGCTTAGCACCGGGGGTCCGGGAGCGGGGATCTCGATCGAGTAATGCGAGTGAAACAGGAGACGGGCAGCAGTGTCTGAAAGAGGCCAAACAGCCTCTGTTACCTGACCTCCAACATTCACCACCCAGGTGTTAGATCTGCCCTTCAGGGAGTCGAGGCCGTGCTCAGCGAGAATCTTATTTCCATCTCTGCATTCTTAATGGTGCGAGATCATGCTTCACGCTCCTTCACCGGTAGTCCTCACGAGGAGCATCCAGGAAGCCGGCGAGAGGCTACAGGGTGCAACTGAGCACTAGAATACTGCCCTTCCAGCTGGGCATAGCTGGAGGTCACAGAGGTGAAGTGGTGTGTGTGTGTGTGTGTGTGTGTGTGTGTGTGTGTGTGTGTACAGTATACAGTCTCTTTCTATATACAGTATGTGCATTTGGACACCTTGAATAACACATTCATGTCCATTTTCAATCTCCATAGCAAGTGGGCGACTGCATTTCAGGCTGGGCAAAAAAAAAAAAACAGGTGGCGTGAAGATTATGGGAATATCACGCAGCTTCGAACGTGAGCAGACTTCTGCTAGAGGTTTGTCCGGCGAGCTTCATGAATATGGAGCCCCTGTGACTGAACTTAATAAGGCTGTTTATCTTGCAAAACCTCAAGTACCCCAGAACTCACAGAGTCTACTTCTGCACAAGGAGACTTTTCACATCGAACAAGGTACAGTATCATAAGCGTGCCAGGGCGCCGTTTACTTCGGACGTAACGGAGGTGGCGGACGCCTTTATCCAGGGACGTGTTCGCAGCTGACAGTGTAATTGTTTAGTCCATTTAGACCATTTTACCGTTAAGTGAGTGCCGCCCCAGCGCGTCAGTCTTGTAAACGTTTACGGACGACTGTAGGATCTAAAGCAGCGAGCAACTCTTTACCCCAGGACTCCTGCATAAATATGAGCCTCACCGACGCAACCAGATCACCCTGTTCTCCCACAGATGAGACGTGAAAAGCCACACTGCAGCCGAGAAGTGAAAAAAAAAACCTTTGCACTTACGCACCACGGCTTCTCCTCTCCTCCATGCCGACCACCTCCTCGGTCGCCGTCGACACTGTTTCGACACGCGAAACCCGAGCGAGCGCCGTTAACCAATGAGTTATTGATGCCGACCCGCGGGGTCGTCGACAGTTCCTCCGTTTCAAGTGACGCGCCGCTGACAACGAGAGTGTCACCGTCACACGTGTTCATTTTCTCCCCTTGTCTGAGGTCAGCGAGGAGGACAAGGCTCACCATTCAAGCAGGGTGCCCTTGCCATCGTCCGGTCCCGTTTGAAAGCCGTCGGGCCGATGCGTTAAAATGACGCCGACTTGCGGACGACGCATGCGGTGCCGAGCGCGCCGAAACCCCCCGGCTGGTTGGAAGCCCGTCTCGCTCAGGTAACTACTGGGATTTTACCGGCCCTTTCCATTACTCTTTGTTTACTACCGTTATTGCGTTTCTACAGTAACCTAGACTTGCTTATCGCAATGCTGGACGCAACAGAGAAGAAAAAAACAATTTAACTCAAAAATGACTGCTATATGCAATTTATAATAACTATTAGCTATAATATACATGTAAAAAAGTTCCCATGATGACTTAAGAACATTTCTTGTTCAACATTTTCACTGCAAGGCTGTGAAGTGTCACACACAGAGCTGTAGGCCCCACAACTACAATGACTAGAGTGACTTAACTATAAAGTATAATCATTTTTGGACACAGTTTGTAACAGTGGTACGAGAAACCTCTTTGAGACGTCACACACTTCAAACATCCAAGAAATACAGTACTGTGCAAAAGTCTTAGGCACCTGTGGGAAAAATGCTATAAAGCGAGGATGGTTCCAGAAATAATGCTATGAATACTTATTAATCAATAAACCTTCTAAAAAGTGCAGGAGACAAAAAAACCTCCATCAAATCAATATTTGGTGGGACCACCCTTTGCCTTTAAAACAGCATCAGTTCTCTTACGCAAACTTGCATGCAGTTTAAGGTAGAGGTTGGTAGGTTCTTCCAAACGTTTTGAGGAACTGGCCACAGTTCTTCTGCACACTTTGACTGTCTCTGCATGTCCTCCCAGACTGACTGGATCGTGTTGAGATCAGGGCTCTGTGGGGACCATACCTTCTGTTGCAGGATTCCTTCTTTTTGCTCATGATAGTTGTGTATGACTGAGATTGGGTGTTTGAGGTCATTCTCAGGCTGCACAATGAATTTGGGACCAACCAGAAACCTCCCTGATGGTAGATAAGGATCTACCTGTACTTCTCAACACACATTCAAGTTGCACGTCTAACACTTTTGCACAGTACTGTATGTATCAGTGTTACCTGAAAAGATTTTATCTATCGATTTATCGGTGTGTGTAAGGTTTTGTGGGAGTGAACATTACGACGTTAATAAGCCAACCAGATATTTGCGGGAAATATGTTTGTCTGTGAGGAGCTTATCGGTGTTCAGAATGAGCAGTCCGGGGTTATTTCTGCCGCGTGCTTTTCGAAAACAAAAATCCACTTGTACACAGTACTGCTTTTCATTCTTCCCTCTTGCCGCAATCACCACATTAGTTCAAGTGTTTGAGATTCAGATGAATCAGATGCAAATTACCCCAATAAAGTTACCTGAAAACATGATGAACTAGTACAATAACTAGTAAACTGATTATGTGAGCTATTTTAAAATCACCAGACAGCATTTAGTTTATTTACATTCATAACTCTGACCATAATGAAAGTCTAATCCGGTTATGAAAATAAGTGTATTAGCATGTACATTTGTGAGGGGAAGGCTTGCACGTTTACATCATTATGTATGAAGTGTGTGTGTGTTGCGAGCAGCTTGGACCCAACATACAAAATGTGAGAGCTGAGGATGAGCTGGACTAACAAGAAGGCTCTTGGGTCGAAAACCTCATTAATGTTCCGGATTCTTCCATCTCGTTACAGTGTTTTACATATTAGCGGTAGATTGTCGCTTGCATTTTTTTTTACTCCCCCAGATTACTGCACTGTGCGTGTGTGTGTGTGTGTGTGTGTGCGCGCATCTGTGTGTGTGGGCGTGCATACGTGCGCGCCCACGCGTCGTGTGCGTGTGCATGCGTGTGTGCCGCGTGTCTGGGTGTGTGTGCGTGTGTGCGCGTGTCTGGGTGTGTGTGCGTGTGTGCGCGTGTCTGGGTGTGTGTGTGTGTGTGGGTGCGTGTGTGCCACGTGTCTGGGTGTGTGTGTGTGTGTGTGTGTGTGTGTGCGCGTGTGTCTGGGTGTGTGTGCGTGTGTGCGCGTGTCTGGGTGTGTGTGTGTGTGGGTGTGTGTGTTCATGAGCTTGCAGAAAGAGAGATTATGCCTCTCAGCAATAATTTTCCAGTCCTGCATTTATTTTACAGATGAAGGGAAGCAGTAGATACAGAAAGTGCAGGACCAGCTCCGGACCACGGAGCTCAAACGATTTTCGTGACGTGTAAAATTGAGAACACGGGTACGACTGTGCATCCTAAACTGAAAACATGACAATAAGCACAATATAACAATGTGTCACAATAAGCTGAATCAAAACAATTTCCTTGTCTTTGAAAAATTAATAAATATATGTTGTATCCATGGGTGACAATGCTGAGTAAAGCTGCAATAACAAGTATCAAAATAACAAGTGAAGAGGACGGTGCGACACGTCAACAAGTTCATTCCGTCGATGAGTAAATGACAAACAAGTGTTTATGAAAAATCTGAGTTCCGGGACAGACCGTGAATGCCTTCCACTTCTCCGCGAGTACAACCGCACGGAATTCATCGCAAGGTCTCCTCTCCGGGGTTTGCGTTTGTGGGGATGTTTTCAAGGTCGGCAACAGCCACACGCTAACACACACACGCCTACCACAGTAAGATGGAGCAGCACAAAAATCCAAATCAGTGAAGCGTCGCTAATACATAAAATACCATAACAAGGTGGAAGAATCTGAAGCATCCGGGGGGTGTTAGACACAAGAGCCTGCATCTGTTCTTCTAAATTCAGCTCATCCTCAACATTTACATTTTCTATGCTGCGTCCCAGCTGCTCGCGACACGCACACTTGACGCACAATGATGTAAACGCACAAGTTAAAACACTGATTTTCATATTCGGATTGTGCTTTCATTATGGTCAGAGTTGTGATGTAAGCAAACTAAACGCTGTGCGTTGATCTTAACGCAGCTCAGGTAAGCAGTTTACGGTGCTTCCAGGTCACGCAGATTTTTTTTTGAGCTAATTCACGTGATTCATGCGAATCTCAATCACTTATTATAAGAGCCGCTGTTTGTTTCTTGTCACCCTAATGATTCACACGTAAAAGGGTAACCTGACGCTGGGATTGTTTTCATCCCTTTATTGGTTTGTGCTGGTACTGCTCTGAATTCAAAATTAGATATAGACAAAAAAAAATCTAATCTCTCTAAGCTTAACGTGCACCCAAGTCACGTTTCTGTTCTTTCTGTGTACAGTCAAGAAATCAGCTTGTTTCTGTCTCCGGGAGCTGCTGTGCTGGACACCAACTCCACTGTCATCTTCATGTGGCGCTCCGGAGCCTGCAGTTCACTCCGGTTCCCTCGCGGAGCGCAACCGGCCTTCAGCCTTCATCACAAGAGGCTTTTTCCTTAAACATTTACACATCGTGCATTGCAAACCCGGGAGGAAACTCTGCCCGCCGCTTGTGTTTGATCCCAGGCTCCTAGATCAGTGTTTTCACATGCGGTGTCTCCTCAGAAGCTCGCCGAAGAACCGAGTCAAGTTCACCAGAGGACCCACGCTATACTTTACTGCATTTATCCATCACGTTTCAGAGCGGAATCTTTTTTTTGAGGGGAGGGGGTTAGTAAAGACAAAACTAAAAGAGAGAGTGGACTCGACTTACGAAAGACAAACACAGAAACGAGGAAGTCTAAAAATTAAGATCAGCAGCAGCAACAGACATGAGAGAATCGGAAGCAGGGGAGGACGGAGAATCGGCCGGCTGTGACTTTGCTGTGGTTCTTTTTATCGCTCCGAACGCCTTTTACAACTCAAGTCATATTTAAATACCAGTATAGCACTCTGATAGTTCACTTCAAAGGATGCTTCTCTGGGATCATCCCTCTACTAGTCCATCACATCACAGGAAGAGAGATTCCTTTTCTAAAGCAGGAGACATTTCTAGAATAGGGGCGGGGGAAAGAAATCATCTTTCTTCTCCCCAAAGGACAAGCAGTCAGACAATGTACACTTGCTCGGGGTTATAACGTAACGTTGCGTACAAAAAATGAGCAAATACGCACCCCTCCCCTCCACGTCCAGCAAGACTACGAAGTCTTGTTTGCCAACTTGACTAAATTAACTTGTTATCATTAAATTTATACCAGAGGGCTGGATGCTGCTAAAATGTAATTGGTACATTAGCACAGAAGGGAAGGTAAGAGGTTTATGAATCAGTTCCCTTGAAAGAGAGATCACAGAACTGTCAGCACCGACAGCTGAAGCAGCATCACACAACCGTCACGGCGGCGTCTCGGCGCTGCGCTCCGGAAGCCGGCTTGGGCCTGCGACGCATTCTCCCATTCAGCGTCGCGTGCAGCGGCGACGTCTCCCGTGTCCCGAGGCGCTTCTTTCGGGGGGAACCTCGGATTTCCGCACAACTTCGGTCACGTCGGACGAGTCGACGTCTTAAAGCCTTTCCGCTGCCACGGAAACGAGCGCACCCGAGGCACCGATGGCCAGTCGCCGGAGGGCGATTCACAAAACGCTTCGGCTGAATTATGTGGAATGATTTGCCTAGTCGGTCGTAAACCACGTTACGACGTGCGCCACAAATTATATGGCAGAAAAACGGTCGTAACGCACTACAGAAGTCACTCGATAAACTCCGCTGCGCGAAGCGGCCCTTTCCATCTCGTCGGACGAAATATTCCAGCTCAGGTAGACTCGGGTAAACAGCGACTTGAGCAGGAGCCCATCCGCATTTCAAGACTGTAGCTTAAGTGCTGACATTTCAGTTTTGACGTGGCTCGGCTTTGCTTAGAATATACAGATGTAGATATATTTTATTTATGTTTTACTGCGCGAACACCGAAAGGGCAGCACGCAGGGCAAGAGGAAAAGGTTAAATAAGAAATCAAGACAGGGCATGACAAATTGGCAGCGCGGAGGAGTGTAATGCGGCACCCGCACTGCCGAGCTGGACACAATTTGCTGAAACTCTGGGTTGCTGAAAGGCCCGCATGCATTTTTCCTCCCCAAGTGCGGCGCTGACACTGGCTGAATTGAAATAAACGATTGCGTTCCGCTATTTCCACCAGGAGCCTGTACCCAGGCAGCCTGGATGCTCACCCCCCCCGAGACCCCCGCCGGTGGCCGCTCCCTCACCGGCACGGTGGACTGAAGCAGGACAGGCTGATTGATGGGTACAAAGGCGGGCCGTTAAATATTTGGAGATTTACATGCTTGCTGATGAGCCGATCATCTGTCTACCAATGGGAACGCCGTAAATCTCCGGGTCCGGGGCTCACCTGACAAGGACAGAGACGCAGAGGAAGGATGAAAGTGACACGGATCCTCGACGTTGCGCAAGGAGGAGCAAATTCCCCCGAAAGGCCCGGCTACGCTCGGAGCGCCCCTGCCACTCGGCCGTGCTCTGGCAGAACAAAGTGCCATAAGCTCTCCGCTAATTCGGTTTAAGGCTATGGAAACAAGAAAGGAAGCACGGCAACCTGAGCTCCCGCGATCTGATCGCCATCTTCACACACCCACACACACACACAGTGACATGACAGATCGTGTTCAGAACGCCTCTCTGGATTTGTCTGGGGGGGAGACATCACAGATTCAGCACCTGGGGGGGTGGCACAGAAAGAAGGATCCCAAACCCTTTTCTTCTGACATACAGACGCATCCTTAGGCGACCTCACCGCTAACCGGCCTCTACGCGCACGCGTTGACGTGTTCTGCCAAAACGGTTTTTCTGCAGCTCGTACGCCCTGAGCACAGACACCTTGCCAACGCTGACACATTACCCACAAAAAAAAAAAAACTAAATTACCCCTAAAATGTATGGACACAACTTACTTTCAAGGTTTTGGGACCCTCCCTACTGTACACATACATTTTGTTTTAGGCGCTTTGCTTTAAGCACGTAAGCCGGGTGAATGGGTTGCCTGTGCGCAAAACAATAAAAAAAAAAACAAACGGGGGCCACACCGCACACACCGCTCTCCAGGCTTCTGGGAACACATTAAACTATGATACATCCCTCTTTTATATAATTTATCCAGTAGTAGTCTGTGTCAGCATGGATCTGGTACGTAACCAAAGAGGCTGGATCGCCGGGAGGCTGTTGGGGACAGTAGTAACCTACAGAAGCTGTCCTCTCTTCCTATCTCTGCTGACAGCCAGGCAGGAGGAAATGCTTCAGTAGCTTCTCCCGCTTCACATTTAATGCAGTTTTTTTGCGTTTTTTTTTTTTTTTTGTAACGGTCCATTTCAGTTCTCTTTGCTCCGGTGATACACCTGTATCCGTCTCCCGTGCGGCACTGCCTTATGGATATGCCGTAAACCAATAACTTCCTGGTGATACCCCGCTGCCGGGCAGGCGCAGGATTTAAGGCCGAACCTCGAAAGTAAATGGCCCTTATAATGTTATGCGCATCGTCCCTGTAGGTTGGCGGACAGGGCCCCCGCGAGACGGGGCAGGAAATAAATAAAGAGCGAGCGAAATGGTGACCTTTTCCTCATCATTGTCGCGGGAAATAATTCTCCTTTTCTTGGCCCGGCGTCACGCTGAGTCACGCGTCAGCCTTGATTAAAAGCCGCTTCAGTCTCGAGCGTGTTTCACTGCGAGAGGCAGAAATCAGCAGGTCACAGCAAACCCCCCCGCCCCCCCGAGCGTGTGCACGACCTTGGCGGAGCCCAACACAGAAGGAGCCGCGGGCACGAACCCGGCGGACGCGGAGGGCTTCTCTTCGAACCGCGCCCGGCCGCGCCCGCCCCGCCCGACGCGGCCCGCGTTCTACCCCCGGCGCGGAAACCACGCCGTCGTTCATCGCCGCTCGGCATTCCCGGCCACGACACGTCCAGTACGACGCACATCATACGGAAAGCAGGTAAGCATTTGTAAACTGAAGCGAACGTGCTGCTTTTCTTTGTCCTCTGGCATTTCCCAAACGGCCAGACAAGGTCTGCGCCTGGCTTTCAGTTATTAATTGTGTTTTGACTTTTGGAAAGGGCAAACCGTGATCCCTGCAAATACGTTCTCGCTCCCATCGGCGCGCGTTTATCGCGATGCCGACCGCACGCGGGTTTTCAAGAAGGCAAAGCGCGCCGCTGCTTCAGAAACGCGACCCGAGAATTTCTGCACAGAGCGGCGCCTCCTTTTCGGGGGCTCTTCTCATTTCTTGCTCCATGTCGGTTTTATTTATTATTCAATATTCGGCTCCTGGTAATTGCCATAATCACGGACAGCGTGTGCACCAGGCACATCCCGGTGATGTGTCTGAAATTGAATAATCTGGCTTTTTCCTGCGGTTAATAATTAAAACTGCATTCTCAAGCCCGTGAAATATCAGTCCCAGCACATCTTTTCTCTGCTTTCAAGTCCTACATTTTCTGCCTAACCTTCACCCCATTAGGGGAGGCAGGAATACGGATATCAGTTAGACGTGACTAAGATTATGACCTGAACCCTGCTATATAAATATGGAGAGATTCCCCTGCTGAAACCAGCGTGCGGCACTCTTGGGTTAAAAGGAGCCGCATAGGAGGGCGACCCACACGGCAGCGAGCCGGGTGCTGTCCAGGAACGCGCTCTGCTTCGCTCTCACGGCCCTGTCCGCAACCGCGGTTCTGAAATTAAGACCGTGTGCAGCCGAGCAGAGAGCTGTCTCCTTCCACGCACTCAGCCGTGGGGTGAGTCAGAGAGCGCAGCGTCATATTTTTGTCTCTTCATTTCTGAGTTTGTCTCCTTGGCTTTGCAGATGTTTCATGATGCTAAAGAAGCAGCTGGAGGGGTGGGATGTGGGTGGTTTCCTAAAAAGTAATACATCTTCCCGATCCAGTCATATTACAGCTAACGTCGGCCAAGACGGCTACGCTGTGAGCCGTTATAACACGCGGTAAGTTGTGCTGCTCCAAGACAGCGGGTCAAAGGACGGGGAGATGGCCTGACCTGGCTGAGAAGTACAGGAAGGCCAGGGGCCACAGCAAAGGCTGTCGTTGAGGCACGCAAGGAGTCTGTAGAAACCAGCGGAGAAAGACTGCCGAGAGGCCTCAAAGATGTTCTGACAAGTCATTAGGCGCCGCAGAAGAGGAAGGTGTGACCCAAGGAGGCAAAGGTGGTGAAAGGGCTGACCACTCCCGGGGAGATTGTTGATCAGCGGAAGGAGCACACTGAGAAACTCCTTAACCCTGTGGACGTGCCCCCCTACCAGGAGTCGGTGTTTGATGTCTCTGGTAAATTAAAACCCATCGCTGCTCGTAGAGTCACTATAGCGATTTGCGGCCTCCGCAGCAGCAAGACTCACCCAGACGTGTCAAAAATACGGGACTGTGTTGGGGCGGCGTGTTTCATCCAAGTCTTCGGTGCGACGTGGACGACGAGTAAATTTCCTCTGGGCTGACAAACAGGGGTGGCAGATCTGTGTTTAAAACAGGGGACCGGGGGATGTGCTCCAACTACAAGCGGGAAATACTCCTCAACCTCGCTGGTAAAGCCTACGCCAGGATGACAGAAAAGAGACACAACCTGACAGCCGAGAGCCTCAGATTTTGGATGAACAATTTTCACCCCTGTTGTGGAACAGCTGACCAGCTTTTCCCTTTAGCTCAGCTGTTTGAGGTACTGGGAATATAGAAACCCAGACTAACTGTAATTTGTGGACTTGGAAAAGGCATATGCTCGTGTCCCTCAGCATGAGCTTTGGGAGATACTGCAAGAATATGGGGTACTGGGACTGCTCACTGGCAGTTTGAGCTGTGTCTGTGTTCTTGGCATTAAGTTGAATCTGTTCAATGTGGCCATCGGAGTCTGGCCAAGGGTGTGTTTTGTCTCCACTCCTATTTGCCATTTCCTTGGGCAGGATATCAAGGCACAGCTGAGGTTGGGAGGGTGTCGAGTTGGGGGCAGGGCTGCATCTCTGCACTTTGCGCATGACATTATCCTCTTGGCTTCATTTGACTGTGACCTTCGACGTGCCCTGGACTGTTTCGCGACTGAGTGTAAAGCGGCTGGCATGAAAATCGGCACCGTTAAGTCTGGGTTCGTGGTCTTCTACTGGAAACAAGCGAACAGATCGCATACGAGAAACCCGCGGTTATTGGATGAGTTCGTGTATCGGGGGACCTTGTTCGTGAGCGACAGAAGAAGGGAGAGATTGAAAGACGCATCAGTGCAGCGTCAGCAGTCTCATGGGAACTGTGCTTATCTGCGGTGTTAAAGCAGCTGCTGAATCTTCACCCTCAGTCTACATATCCATACTGACCCATGACCATGACTAATCACCAAAAGAACAAGCTGTAGAAACAAAAAGCCCAAACCGGGCTTTTATGCAAAACTCTCCATGACACTGAGACTTCTGCAATCTGGGAGAGCCTCCGAGTAGACCCACTGCCCTTGCAGGCCTTATGAATGTCTCCTGGTCAGCTGCCAATGGAGTTCTGCCGTGCAGGTTGCATCGAACGAGACCCTGCGGCAGCCCCAGTACACACTGAACAGATTATACCTCACAAGTTGCCTGGGAACACCTGTGAATCCCTAAAAAGGAGCTGGAGACTCTTGGTAAGAAGGGAAGGTTTGGGCCTGCCTACTCAGCCTCCTTCCACAGCAACCCTTGCCACGAGGGGGAGGAAAATGTCTGACTGAGTGACTGGACAGAAAAGTGAATAATTCAAACTGGCTGGTTAAAATTATTACTAAATATTTATTGTGCCTGTCAACACAAAACATAAATATTCCTAACAAGATATCTTTTAAAGATGGCTGTAATCAATGTGTATGGATTTTAAGTGGTTCCAATTTGTTCAAAGTCAGTCAGACATTTATGAATACAGATTTACCTTCTCAGTGTTGAAATTGTGAAAGGCCTGGGAATATTTGTTAAATGTTCTGTAGAATATGGGCGGAAGCTTTGGTTGAAAACGAGCAACTGGGAAAAAGGGGAGGAAGGGGGGGGGCGGGTTGGAGGAAGTGGAGAGACGACATTTATGGGATCCCAAGGAGCAAAACCGACAGTGCGAACACATGCGAGCAGGTGGAGATGGGGCTGAGGAGCCATCTGCACCATTAATGCTTTCACATAGGCAAGCGGGCACACACACACACACACACACACACACACACACACACACACACACACACACCACCAGAAGCTCATTTTCCACGACTTGTAGCTGTGCACGAGGTCTGGTGGCAAAACACAAGCAGCTTGCTCCATCCATCAGTGCATCTCAAATGCTGAACTACATGTGGTTTCGTATCACCTTCTGCACAAGAATTAGAGGAACTGGGTCAACAGTCCGAAGAGGGTCAGAGCATAACTAACCTGATACGCCGAAAGCCTTTCCAATCCACATAAACCTTAAGGAGATAAATTAATAAAACCAAGAATAATAATTACAATCATCGTCGTCCTCATTGTTACTGTTCCTTCTGCTAATAAGGGTTCTTAGAATCCCAGACTTGAGTGGTTGCATGTAATTGTTTTAATGAGTTACAGTTACAGCTGAAGGAATTCCACTCCAAGCTGCCTTGTCTATTCATGGTTGTATGGCTCTGGAGATGTCACCAGAGCAGCTCATCCCGGCCTGTTCGCTGCCTTCCACTTGAAAAAAAAAAAAAAAAAACAGAGCAGGGCCGAACAGCTGGCAGGGGGCAGACCATGAAATATCTCCAAAAGCCGGCCTCTGCTGACAGCCAGAAGAAGGCGAAACATCCTGCAACAGGGTGCACAGGAGGAAGGGGAAAGACTTACTGGACCTCAATCAAGGTCATTCCAAATGGTCGGCTCTCCAATGGATCGAACCACGCAGTGTTCAGCCCCATACAGAGAGAGCTGTCTTCTTGATCTTCTCCGAAGGGAGGTCACCACCGGCAGGAAGGGGAAGAGGAGAGGGGGCGGGAGGAGTGGACATGTCAGGCACCCAGGACTCCTCCCAAAATCAAACTAAAGCGGGGAACATCAGGTCAGGGAATTGCTTTTGGTGAGTCCAGCAGCTTGGCCTCGTGCCCTTGATTCAGCTTCTCCACATGACTGGCGTGCAAAAACTTTGGCTTTCCAACTGGACGGAGAAACGAAAGCAGTGTCCTACAGGGACAGGGGTCCGCGCTGTAAGGAGGCGTGAATAATCAGAATATGTGCCGTAAAGTACGAGAAACGGAGTTCGGCTTTGACGCCCGGCAAAAATACCACAATGATGATTATGTTTCACATTTTTAGGCTCCCTTGACAGAAGCAAAACAAAAACGAAGACAAGACGGACGGGTACATGTGCAGCAAGCAGAACTTTGCCCAAAACATTCATATGCTGATTAAACATAAATGAATGAGAAAATTGTGCTGAGCATCAAATGAGTAAATCCACTAAGAGAACCATCTCCAATTCTTCCAGAGCTCTTGGCGGTAACAGACAGCCGTGGGTCCTACCGACTGTAGCACGTCTTCTTCACTCAGCAGTTAGAGGTATAAAGCACAACAAACCATAACAATGACACACAGCCCTGATGAGAGCGTCTACAAAGCAACTGACCGGTGTAACAGTCTTGCACAAAAGCATCCCTTTCCACAGTCAGTGGTGTTTCTTTATCGGACACCTGCCGGATCCCCCACGTGGACCAACGTCGTTCGCATTTAGCCTCTGGTAAAACTGCCCCGCAAGGGCTCACCCTGTTCTTCAGGCACTTGTGTACAACAGGCTTCCACTGAAATTCAGTTCTAGCCACAGAAACGAGGAAATGAAATGACCGTCTTCTATTTCTATTATACTAACCCCCTGGACAAAGGAGTATGGCAGACGCTGAGAAATTTATGAACAAAGGAGACATGAAAAGCATGTACAGTTTGTAGAATCAAGAATTTAAAGCATTTTCTCTTTCAGCAACCAGCCTTAGGCTATGAAGTGAAACCAGCAAAGAGTCGTGTCATGTTGTTGCACTGACCTCCATAGATCAGCTGATCGATAATCTGTAGGCTGGGACTCTTCGGGCGATTATTTTCCCTTACATTTCACATGAAAAATCAGAAGGCCCTCAAAAAAACAGGGCAAAGCTTCTGAGAGGGTCTTTTCAGAAATGAGAGGTACGAATCACAAATGTGCCCATCTTTATAGAGTCTCTGAAGAATGATTCATGAGTGGATTAACCAGATTGGTATACAAAAGGCATAATAATCCGTGCCCTTAATGATTGACCCAGTGGTAGGTAATAACAGGATAAACATCTCTGGAAGCCGGCCAGCATAATCTACCATGGAACCTAGGGCTTAGGCACCATTATCTGCAATCAACTATTTCGGTTCATATTCTCAGTGCGATCCGTTTTACACAAAAAAAGAGCTTATTTTGGAGTCATCCCAAAATATCCCCACAAACTAGGAAGCAAAAATACTTAAACGAGATTCAGTCGTAAAACCTTTTCATTTCCCCTACCGTCACAATCCTGTCCGTGGTGACCGTAACCAACTGGCCACGATAATTTTCATGCGATGGAACTTGGTTAAATCAATACAGAAGTCTATATTATTCCTCTCGATTGCAAACCGCACGAAAACCGAAATGGGTTCTGTAAGCATGCAGATGCATCTCGGCGACCCATAACCCTCCGTGCTGCTGCTCCGTGAAATCCCAACGTCTTATGCGCACATCCTCCTATTACCGAGACCCTCAGACAGAAGGCTTGCTAATGCCACGGCAGATTTTTTTATTTTTTTGCTTGTTTGTTTTGCTCCATTTTCCACTGACATTTCATTCCATTACAATTAAAAACACCTGCCATCTTCGGTGGCTCCGTCTCAACCGTATTCTCCAGCTGAGTTAATGAAGCAGACTGTTGCCCAAATGAGGACTCTAGGAAATACATCAGGCTGCTTCACTGGCCGGAAATACTTCAGGCTGGACCGGCGTTTGCCTGTGCAGGAATCCACACCGGTTGGCACAGCGATGGCGGACAAATGGGATGCAGCACAACCCATCAAACAGCCGCGCTCGAGAGAGAACAGATAGAAAAACATAACCAGATACCAGAGACCAAAAGGCAGGACTTCGTATACAGCCGGGTCTCCTATAAAACAGGTTTTTACAGCACAGATTGGCTCGTGCACACTTGACAAATGGGGGAATGATGTCAATACGGTATGGAAGGGTCTCGACTTATGCGACTTTTTCCCAGATTTCTGTTTCGCGCTAACCAGGGAGAGCAGGTGAACACAGGTGAACGCAACTGCTCCCTGGTTTGCTGAGTCAACTCGAGTCGGTTGCTACCCGGGTGGTACGTCGACAGTGTGCACCGCACCTCTCTTCTCCGTATTTGGTGTTATTTTCGCTTATTTGCACACCCGAAAAGGGTGTGCCACCCAAATGTGCCGGTGAAAAAAATTCCAAGTGGACACCGAAAGCGAAAAGCTTTGTCGACCGAGGAAACGTTTGAAGTGATCGAGCGTGGAAGCGTTTCGAACGAAACAATAGAAGGTGCGATGTCATCCGTGCTGCTGACATAAATATGGACAACCTGAAGAAATGCTGAGAAAATAAAGGCACATTTTTAGCAGGAACAACTGGAAGTCCAAAAAAAAAATCTACTAGAACGAGAGGTAAAAAAAACAGAAGAAATGAAAAAGAAGTTATCTCATAATGAAAGAGAAAATTATGGATTGTCTTTCAACAGTACAAGTATTTTATTAGAACTATTTGTTGTGTTTGGTAATGTTTTGGCTACAAGTGCTTTCATTCATGTGTGGTCTGCCTCTAAACCTATTTTTCCCATAAGCCCTTTTATTTTTATTGCACCATCTTGCAAGCACAAGGGCTTCCAGAAACACAACTATCGTGCTGTAGCAGAACTGACTGCATGGGCTCAATTGTCCATCCTGTAATAACAGTTATATTCATTTGCACTGTAGAGTTTTGCCCTTTTTCTGTCAGTAAACGCTCAAAATGCCGTATTCCTTCTGAACAGGATATATATGTATAAACACACACATTTTCTATTGTGCTGCCTATGGATAGAGTGCAGCTTTAGGCTGGAAACACACGACGACGTTGGAATCGTATGGGTATCGGCCAATAATCGTTTCAGTTCATTTTCTTTTTCAGCGTGGCTTCTACTACGTTCCACGGAAAGAGAAACGGAACTTCCTGTGACAAGGCAAAGACGCTCTTGTTCATTAAGAAAAATGTGTCCCACATGCTACAAAAATAGAACGACGCACTTCCAGAAAAAGTCAGTTATTATTAAGCGGTGTTATTTATGTCATTGTATCATTTTAGCCTTTTTTCAACTTCTGTTGCTCCAGCTACATTTTTTTTCCAACAAAAAGAAAGCCAAGTGTTAAAATGATTCCCTATTTAAGGATCAGGCAGCCAAATGCGGTTCAGCAGATGCTATTTATTTTAATGACGGTACATCGATAAGCAGTTGCTGTCATCCAGGCAGATCTAGTCCCATTTTTCTGCGTATTCTATAAATTTGTGTATCGGTAGCAGCTTCGTCAGATAGACATGTCGAGATTATCGGACACTGGCATCGTCGCCAAATTTTCACACTGTGCATCTCTACTTTTGACAAGGAAAATAAAGAGAGTTTGCGGGGGGAAAAAAAACAGTTTTGAGTAGTCAGAAGAGCTGACAAGGTCTAAACCTTGTGGGAGGGACAGGCCAGGTGGTGCAGACCGATGTGGAAGACTGAATAGCTCCAGGACAGCTGAAAAGAATAAGCAAAGGCTGTAGAAATGCAGTGAAAACAAGGCAATACGTGGACACACAAATATGCTGATGTTCCAAATAACACACAACGGAGCTGAATTCCGGGGGGAGTAAAGTCTCTGTCAGCTCCAGACAATTCTTACGAAATTGGTTCTTCAAACTTTTAAAAGCACACTAATCACAAGACAGTTGAAGATATCGTCGGACTTAATTTTCCCTTTTTGCCCAAACAAATGAGCATCTTTACCGACTGCAGTCCTCGGCTTAAGCTAAACACCCTTTTTGATAGAAAAGCTTAGCCTTACATAAATGTCACCCTCCATTAGCCAAACAGGTCATCCTGCATTTGAAAACAGTGCTCTGCTCTGCTCTTCTTCGGGTTCTTCTTTCCCATGTTAATCTATCAAATCCTGCATCTGCTATCAAACTAACCAGAAGCCAAAGTGGTAAAAACCTGCCCACTGTACTGTTACCAGAGAGAACGAGTTCAAGCGCTGCAAAAATGAACACAAACTGCTGAACCACCAATACTGACTACCACTCACTGTCTCATCATCACCACCACCACTGACCACCACCCACTGACCACTGTATCATCACCATCACCACTACTGACCACCACCCACTGACCACTGTATCATCACCATCACCACTACTGACCACCACCCACTGTATCACCACCACCACTGACCACTGTATCATCACCACCACCACCATCACTGACCACCACACCCTGGTAATCACCAGCACCACCACTACTATCTGTCTGGGCTATAATGTTTGCCCTGCAGAACCTACTTGCTGCAAATACCGCTTATTTATCTATATTCTTATTTACCTTAATTTTCTTGTCTATTCATTTACATCTCTACCAACTCCCTCATTTGTCTGTCTTGTCCCTTGTTGTCATGCTGTCTGTTTACTGTATCGTGGGCCTTGGACCTGGAGGAATTATTTTCCATGTTCTCGTACATCTGCATACGGCAGAATGACATCAAAAAAGTGAACCTTGAACCTTGAAACTACAGAAATGTGCTCAGGTTGCCCTCAGTTTCTGCGTGGCACCGTTCTGTGACTACAAGGCAGCATAACATCATTATCTTGTGATCTCTAGTTTAACCAGCAAATATGAAAGATACGTCAAAAACTATTGTTCATTTTCGGTCAACAGCTCGATCTTCTTATCAGATGTTAGACATTGTTTAGTTCCAGGCAGCCTGGACTTAGTTACCCAAAACTGCGTAACGGCAGTGCAGGTACACATCACTGCTGTCTCATACAAGATGGGCTGTGAAATAGGTGGGGACAATAATGGCCAGGTGAGGAAGGGACACACCTTAACCACGGGGGGACCAATGAGCACGTCCCAGGTGGGTGTTGTTGGCATCCATCTGCCTCCCTATGTTGTTTCCTCGAATGCCCTCAGGAGCACCCTTAGTGGACAGGGCTGCCGTGGACAGCCCTGGACAACCCGCTGGAACACACCAGTTTCCATAGTTTCACACGGCATCCCGGGAGCGCAACTTCAAAACAACGCGCATCACCTCATACGCGACATGACAGGAAAGACTTCAAAAACAGGCACTGGATATAAAGAGCCCTCAGACATGGACTTTCCCCTGGGAACCATTTTGTCTCCTCACTGCTCAGCAACAAAATGTGATTTTTGTGACATTTTCCAGGGTTTTCCCAGCATCACTGGCATCACTGTCGAGCACAACCTGGCAAGGCCTTGCTCAAGAATTACTTTACAATTAAGTCCTAGTTGCCCTGAAGCGCATCTAACTAAACATTTTTTTTCTTTAAGAAAATTAACACCATTTTTTTTGCATCTCAGTGGGAAAAAAAAAAATCTTTGCTCTGAAATTCACATTAGAGTTATGAAAGAATCAAACTGCACCTATGGAAAATGAGGGAAAATCAATTACTCTTTTGAATTACTATTTGGTGAAAAACGTCCCAAATCAATAAGATGGCTGTATGTTGTATTAGTATTAATTCGCTCACATAAAGCAGAGAGAAAGACAGAGGGAGGGAGAGACAGAGAAACAAAGTGAGAAACTGACCGAAAGAGACAGAAACACTTTCAGCCACAATTTTTCTAGCTGTTTGATTCTCCACTGTGTGCATATATATACATTTTTGGACACATAAATGCAATATTCATCTATTTAATTACCTATCTATTCAATATTCTATTATTATTATTATTATTATTATTAGATGATGTATGTTGCTGCTGGCTGTGCCGTTCTCCATATTGCTGTCGGATTGCTTTGGCAACACAAGTGTACATTTGTTATGTCAATAAAGCACAAAGAATCTGCGAGACAGAGACTCGCGTTTGTAAAGGTTCTCCGACCTTTTAGAGGCTGAAGCTTCACTTCAGCAGGAAATTCAAAAGGCCCCCAATTAGTCTTCTTACCTCGAGCGTCATGACTGACTTAAATCTCGGCGACTTGCTCCGTCCTCGCCGCTGTAAACATGAAGCCGCGACACGGTTCCGCTAAACGGTCCCCGGGCGCGCGGCTCACGACGCGGTTTGACAGAATTACACGGTCAACAGCTGTAAAGAGCGGCTCCCCCCGGCAGAACACGCGCCACGCGGGCGCTCCGACCATTTCTGCTAATATTCCCCCTTAATAATATGTCCCTCTGTCGCGCGCCTGCGCCTTGCGCGGGGGTGGTGGTGGTAGGAGGAGGTTGAGGTGGTCGCGCGCGCTCTCGCGGACCCCCCACTTCACAGGGTATTAGACATCGATTTTTTTTTTTTGTTCTTTCTTTTTTGCATGAACTTCGGACCAAATGACGCATGAAGGACGGAGGCAAGAGGCATCTTGTACAAGTTGCTACGGACGAGAAGCTCATCGTTTGAACCTGAATTCATTTGGAAAATTAGAAACATTTTCAGGAAATATTTGGCGCTGCTTCGCACGACGGCGCTCGGCGCTCCCCGAAGATGAAGCCTTCACGTTTAAAAAAAAAAAAAAAAAAAAAAAGCACCTGTGATTCCATTGTCACGTCGGCCTGAAACAAACGTTTCGATTTAAACCCTATGGACGAACAAGTGCGAATATTATAAAATAAATTAAGGTACCTGCACAGTTTAACAACAACCGTTTGGACTGATTTATTTCTAAGCAAATGCGAGTTTCCGTTTATCGCTCGGAATGGGCGCTTCCCGAACCCGCGTTTTTCGCTACAGACACTGGCACGCGCCTTCGCGCGCGCGCGCGCGCGCGCGCACACACACGCGCACACGCACACACACACGCACGCACACACACAGAAACGGGCGCGTGCAGAAACGGACGTACCGACGAACGGAGTCTTAAACACCGACCGCGATGATGCATTTAAGGGAAGTTGAAAATCAAAGACGGCAATAACGACAATGACGGATTAGGGAAAGTTTGGTGCTACTGGAGGTTTCGGGAGCGCGCGGCGTGTGACGAGGCGACACCGAACTGCAACGACCACCGACGAACGACCACGAACGCCCAATTTTCTGCTGCTGTTCTCTTTAACACCTGCTTTGTGCGCGCCGCCGACCCGCCGCTGACAGGTGACCCGCCGCTGCTGGTGTCGCCGGTGTCGCATCGAGGCCACCGAGGAAGCGCCTCAGACTCCTTTATATACCTGAACTTCGGCGCCGTGCGCATCGGTGACAGAAACATTTTCTTTACCTGAATATGAGTGTGTGTGTGTGTGTGTGTGTGTGTGTGTGTGTGTGTGCCCACAGTTGATCAGTATGAATAATGCATTAAAGGCACGCAGATGCGGGTCAACAAGAAGCGCGCGTTTCTCCCGTCATAATGCGCTGCTACAATAACAACAGCAATAACGAAATATTACCCTCCAATATGTCACTTACTAAAAGTCGCCTCTCCGCGTAGGAGCACGAGCGCTTCCCTTTGTCGCATTCCGCCACACCACAGCGATTGTTGCGCTTTGCCGCGACCAAATTCGGGACGTCGTCGGCGAAACAGCCGAACCGTTTATTCTAAGTATAAAAACAATAGCACAAGTTACGGGGGGTCCTTACCTGCGCCGTGCCAGGTGATCCCGCTTGGAAAGTCTATAATGGGGGATTGTATTATTCCAGTGTCAGCAGCCGATTTTTTTTTCCCTTTTTTTACTGGTCCACGAAAAATGTGTTGCGGTTCTTTTTCCCCGTCGTGCGAACAGATGCAGGCGGCGTCAGCCCCGTCGCTCCACCTGCATCGCCGCAACGGAGCCAAGCATCAGCAGCGCGCCGGGGGCCCGCCCACTACCCCTCCTCGCTTCACTCCCATTGGCTGACCTAACCGAAAGGAGGCCGCATTAGAAGGAGGGCTGACCAATCGTTTGGCGCCATGATTCTGAGTGGCAACGGAGACTGGCCAAAATTCGGCGACAGTTTGACTGACAGCGCGGTCGACCAACCACATTTCTGTACGGTGGGTAGTTAACGGGAGCAGCGGAGAGTAATGTGCGGCCGTGATGCTTCGGCTCCCTGCCGTTATTTCAGCGGTTGTTTTTCATTCCGCGGGGCACCTCCCCGGTTACCCAAACGTGCCACACGTGTATCAGGAGTAACGACGTCCTGTTTTTTTTTTCTTTAATGTCACGACAAATGTGAGACGCGCTGATCACGCTGACGTTCCGACGACAAATGTCACAAAAATCAGAAGTGATTTATCCCGCGCGCGATAAAGGACGGATTTAAACAACTCGAACACGAATGCGCCGGGAGAAAAGGTTGCAGATGGTAATGAGACCAATCGAGGGTAAATAATGCAGCTGAAATTGATAATCACTGCAGTGAATGTGCAAAAAAAAAAAAAAAAAAAATGTTAAAACCGGAGCCGAGACGATGTAACACGTCGGTAATGATCTGCGGACAAAATGGACAGATGTAATGCAAACAAGAGAAAATCACACACAAATGCCAAGCTCACCTTGACATCTGTAAGATGTATTGTTTCCTATACTTTTCTAGTTTTAAAAAATATACCGATGCATATGCATAACATAAACAGCATGGGTGGAAATTCTATGATCAAGATGCAAATGAGATGCCAAAGTAATAATAATGAAGTTATGGTAATTTGCAATAACTAATAAAAGGGAACAGCTGTAATATTCTGTTATAAATATTTGTTTGTGTGTGTTGTAGCGGTGATATGTAAATGTGATGAGTTGACCTTGCCTGCTCAGTCTTCCATCAACAGCCCTATCAAAAGACAGCTTGAAGAAGCCTTGTCCACTTCAAGACCTGTGATTTATTTTTTGTTTCTTTCTCCCCGTAGAGTCCTCACTTTTGCTGTGACCCTGGCTTTCCCTGGCTCTGAAATGGGTTAGGAGGTGGGATTATTATGTGTCACACCGCACCTTAGCCACGCGTCCACTGCGGATTTCCCTGTGCCCCCTGTTATTCTGTCACATTTTCCAATATCCACATTCGCTGTGCTGTACTTTGGGTCACAGCAGATTTTAATTACGCCAGTGATATGCGGTATCACAACATATACAGTAGTTTCTTGTTATGTGCGGGGCCAAAAAGTGTTTCACTAACACAGTTTACTCTCTAGGTGTGCAGGCTATCGATCATTCCAAATACACTGAGACAGTGATCAATAACTGGAAAACCTGTGCTCCCCAAGCAAGTATATCGTATATATGGTGTGAATGCAGCTTCCATTAATGAATTTAACTGCAATACCATTTAACAGAAGTGCACAAATCCGAATATATATACATACAAACGTCTCAAATTTCACGTTTTAAAACCATTATTTGATTTGCGTCAGCTGGAGGGCGGTTGTTTTGCAAATTGTCACTGCTAGTCTGTTAACCTAATCCTACGATGAAAGATTACTGTATTATGTTTTCTGTAGACTACACACCGGAATATGTGCGGTTTTCGAAAATCTTCCCATGTCAGTAAACACACCTGACGCAGATGAAGAGTTTTGTTCCGTCGTGACGTCAGCAGTCAGCGGTCAGTATATTCACAGTAGCAGCTTCTTGTGTCATCTTAAGTGCCGAAATAATTATAAATATTACTCTAAAAGTTTATTTAGCTGATGCCTTTGCTGATTTTGAATCTTGTGACTAACAAGGGCCGCACTGAGGAACCGGAGAAGGAACATGGATAATGCCCCGGGTCACATGTCCTACATGTGCACCAATGACTCATGGCCGCATTCATCATCACGCTGGCCGCTGTCAGTCATGCATACAATAATCCATCCTTGTACGACTCTGGGAGCATATTAGCTTCCTTGCAATCACTTTTCTGAATCTTCCGTCCAAGATGTTCACAACTCACATTAGGCATGAAAGAACAGATTACAAACCTGCCAGCAGTGGTGTTCAGATAAAACTGGATCTTTGAAAAAGATAGGCAGGAATTATGGGTGACTTGATGTATGTTTGCAAATTCGGAGCCAAAAACATTATTAGGCACATCTTCCCTATACCTTGTGCATCAGCACTCACATAAATCATTTTATCCAATTGTTTTTTCCTCGTTCTTTTCTGATACTTGCCACACAGTGGATTCCGAAAGTGTCTTCTGAGAATTTCCCACTAAATACCCCTGAGGTTCCCAGCAGGCAAATATAAAAGATCAAATGATGTTTAATAAGTTGAACAAAACACAGGTTATAATCGTATGCGTTTTGGTCAACAAATTATAGAATGTGAACCAAAAATGGATGGACTTGTCATATAAAAGCAGGACCACTGTGGTTGTGTGTATTTTAGTGACTGGCATGTAAAATACGCAAGATCTTCCAGCTGCTATTTTGTTGTGAAAAAAAGTGAGCTGAATTTTGAGCTGCGTATTTGGTACCAACTTCGCCCTCCGGTGTCATAGGGCATCAATGTATGACAAGACAGTGTCTCAAAGAGACATCTGCTTTGGGGATACAAGGGTACAGTGATTTTGTCTAAGGGCTACAGTAAGGGAGAACACGCCGCTCGAGAATAGATAATATTAAGATGAAGAGACCCTGGTAGTTGTGTGCAGACCGACCCCAGTAACCATGCTTTAGGCACTGGGATGTTGATGCTCAAAATAAGATTTATCAGGATTGGGAATAAAGGTATCGCAGTGTATGAGTACAAGTCAGCACCCTTCTTGGGAACTTCTGTGGCCCAGTAATCGAGGATGACAAGCAATAAACTATCAAGAAATGCACTTATGCGATACAGTATGTTAGATTATTATTTTGTCAAGTCTTCCACTAAAGTGCTCAAATGTTATGTTACTGAAAACGCAGGATTCTGATGACAGAAATATCACGACTCCTTTGCTGGGTAATATTGAATTCTGCTTATTCCATTAATAATGGTAATAATATTAATACAGCCCATCCTCATTTCTATGAGCCTCAGTTTTGCAGATTTCATATTTTATGGACCCTCGTAAAAATAATCCAGAAAAAAAGAAAAATCATAAATACTGAAAAAAACTATTGTTAAGTATAATAAACGGGAAACAAAACATTTCTCTAATTTGTAATCTTATTTGGAGAAAATAACAATGCATGAAATGTGCTTAACATTGTTGATACCGTGTGTCAGTGAAGAGTGATCCCTCCATCTCCACTTGTTGTCGTGAAGGTGGTGCAGCACCCCCTAGCCCCCCTGTAACCCCACACAGTGCACAGTACTGTACATATGTATGTTTCAGCTCCGCTACTGACTTTATTTCACTTTATTAGGCACACTGAGCATTGACTGTAATAAGTTTATTGGAAAAACAAGTGTGGTACCAAGCAGGGTGCTTTGATTATTTTGTTTTACAGCCTAAAAGCTGCTGTCCACCACATTCCCATTTAAGCAGAAAATGCCCTGGACGCACTGGATTTGCACCAAGTCTTTCCTGTTCCAGCTGTTAATATTATGCTGGGAAGACACACAATAACACTGTCCAGATAAAATTAGCAGAAACGCCGTGTTTCTGCACAAGCACCACTGCTTGATGCTGGAACGGGGCCGGGACGCCATACAGGCCAGGAGAAATGAGGTCTCTCGGACGAGGACTGTTCTCTCTTAATTGTGTGGATCCACTTTGATCTCCCAGTAAATCTGTAAATCTCCCATTTGTTGACGTCTCCAATCCCGGGTAGGAAAAAGGTAACGACACACAAAATGCACTTCCTTCTACCCGTCTACCAGGCAAAATCATCATGAGCGCCGCTCATTGCAACGGCTCACTGTGTTGGGGGTCATTCTAACATCTGCCTCCCCTCGTGTGATTTGGTGCTCAGGATTCCCAGGGCGCGCCGTTGACATCTTGCTCTTTTACCAGCACACGGCAATTGAGCGTCTTGGTACCCCAGGGCACTTAGGCTCAAATCATCTTAGTCTGCAGGGGCAGCACCACTGCGTCTTGATAGCGAAGCTCAGCCACCTTCTGGAAGTCCCCACTGGGCATTGCTATCCAGACGGCACGGGCCTTTTCAGCGTGATGAAATGGAGCTTGCAAAGATGAGAAACAGAGACTTGCACCCGCTTTTCAGCCCAGGACAAGCAGGGAAAGAAAACGTGCCTTGTGCTACAAATGGACACTCCATTCCGGTTTGCTAGTCCCCGTCCAGGAGAGAGGCCTCCTGCCCTTCGCCCTTTGCGGCGAACGCCGTCGAACAGGCTGTGCATTGTCTCAGCCCGGGTTTGCTCACCCACAATTCTACATTCGTAGCGCTCCAACCACCCACACAAAGAAAAGCCACCTCGCTCCGTTCGTGTGGGAGTGCAGGTGGTTTTAGCGTCTTTTCTTCTCTCTCCCAGTAACAAAACCACTGTGAATTCCCATCATTGTAAGGCGGTGAATGCGTTCACCCTGTCAAACGTTTCCCTCAAAACAAAAGGAGTCAGAAGAGGAGGATATAATGGGAACAGGAGCAGTTGCACAACAGGACAGAAGTGGCAAAACAGGCTCCTCCGCCACATCCTACACTCAGCTGAGGACAGAGCACCTGCGGGTCCACCAAGTCGCCCCGCTTGCTTTCTTACTGCTTACTCGCCATCTGCTCTTGCAGCCTTTGTCAGAAGAAGGAAGGTCTCGCTCATCACTCTCACACACCCTCGCACACGTCTCCGCCTTCAGGACCGAGGAGCCCGGTATCCTCCTCCTGCCGCGGCATCTCCACTGATTGAGCCGCTCCGATTTAGTGGTGTACGGGTGACCTGTCTGATGTACCTCCCCACTGATTGCCTCTTCTTCCAGAAGGACACACTGGCGCTGATTGATCGTCTTCTTCGTGCCCCATGAGTTAATTTATCTCCACTTAATCCTACACATCAGCTCGATGAATTTGGCTGGGGAGAGAAGCAGGCTGAAGAGGCATTTTTTGTCTTTCTTGGGCTGAATGCATTACGTGCGAAGATAGTAAAATATATATATATAATAATTATGCCCCGTTTATAAATTTAACCCATAAATCACTGCCGACATGCTGGTTCAAGGTTCCCATGAGTCTTTCGTTTACCGTGTAAGACGGTAAGGCTTGTTTCACATAGCCTGGAGCCACACGGATCATCAGCCCAGAGATGCGAGAATGTTTGCAGGTGGGCTACAGATGCAGAGAAGCTGTTTTGTGTGTGTTGGTGTGGGAAAGCACGAGACGTCCAGGTTTGACTCCAGCTGGATTAATGCAGCAGAGGTCAAAGGTGGCAGAAGACAGCACTGTTGGAGGTACCGGAGTAAAAGAGATGAACATGTACTTTTTTTCTGAATTTTCAAAGTCTTGTCCTGTACAGGATCATGGTGGTCAACCCTGACAGCACAGGGTACAGAACATAGTACAGCCCGGATGGAAAGCTATTCCATCGCTGGACAATCACAATCACTCGAACTCTCCCTCACACCCACACACACACACACACACACACACACTCAGAGCCGTTTAGAAGGAGAAAAGGGACGACTTTAGGTTGCTGCAATTTTACATAATCTCAACAGGTCAAATGTTATCCTCACCAAAAACCTTGTCAAAGTGACCTTTGGTACATTACTGTCGCTCAACATCATGAAGTCCGTAGCAAATCCGAAGTTCAGACTAGCAATGTTTGTTTCAAACACAGTCGGCTTCTATAAAAACTCACGGCTGGTTATCATAATTTTATAACTTCTCTTGTTAATCTGCATGGCTTTGCTGTTGGAGGTGAAATTATATAGAAAACCACAAAATTCAGACAGAATAAAAAATAAAAAATTGTTAATCAGATTGTGGTAGGAATATTCAAAACGACGGGCAATAGTAATAAGTACGAATAAAGTAATATTCCAAGATGATATCAAGTGAGAAAAGCGCAGGCGCCGGCTTTCCGTATTTTCAGCAGGAACATTGGATCAAAGTCAAAGAATCTAGAGGGGGGAATCAATCAAAGTCAAATTGGCAGATGCTTATATGGAAAAGGTGATCAAATTGATATCGCGGAGGTTTAAAATGATTAAAAAGTAGCAGGGGATGAGTGAGGGACCTCTGTGAATTCCAAGGGCACAACACGAAAGGAGGGATCGGGGTCTTTAAGGATCGTCTACGAAGCAAAAACGTCAAAACGCAGCCCAGAGAACAACGGAATCAAAAAATAATTGAATAAAGATGTGGAGAGCGTGCAGGTCTGAGAATGTTATCGGAAACCACGCTGCGGTTACAGGATTAATTATTCTTGCAAAATAAACTGAGGGGGGAAAAAAAAAACACATTATATAGTCCTCCTACCAGCGCGAATAATAAGAATTCAACTATGAAAAGATACGGGAAGGAAGGGACGTGCAGGGGTGTTTCTGTTATGCCCGTGACCCTTGATGGTCACGCGGGAGGTCCTGCGTTTTTGCAAAAAAAAAAAAAAAAAAAAACGCAGTTCATTTCGTAAGCTTTAGCTCATCATTAATTCATTGCAGTCATTGATGGAAGAGGACCTTATAGTATTTTTTCCCAGCTGCATTATTAAAATTAAACAGAACGGGGACGTGCGCGTGTGCCCTACCCTGCCGTGGTTCCACTCGGCGGTGCTCATCCCTGAAATGAGATGAATCAGATATGCGAGGCGATGACACAGGCGCCGGCGAACCCGGCTCCGTGTTAATAAGCACACGTCGCTTTACGCGCCCCGTGATGAACCTGACGCCGTGACCGAGTGCTCGTGCGGATCTGATTTCAGGAAGGCGTCCACGCTTCCGTCCGGGTGAGCGTCTCTGTTTCGTTCACGCCGTTCCTAAGCACTACTACGCCGCTCCAAGTCGTGCGCTTGGGAAGTGTTCTTGTCAGGAATGGGCTAAACGTGTGAGGCGACGTGTAAAATATCACGCAGAAGCTACCTGGAACGTGATGGCAAATCCTGCACCCCCCACCACCTCCACCCAAAGGCCGCTTGTGAACTACTGGATCTTACAACAGTTTAGCGTACCTGCAATCATGTTTGAAGCCATATGAAACATACATTTGCCTCAGGGAGCCATAGCTGGCTTCTCCTCAAATGATCTTCTGTGTGGTTTTATCCATTCATCCATCCAGTCTTCCTCCCCCATCAGCTATCCATCCATTTTCAGTAACTGCTTATCCAAGTAAGATGGGTGGGATCTAGAGCTAATCCCAGGAAACATAAGGCTGGAGCCGGAGAACAATCTGGCTGGAATGCGTTTCCTACTCAGGGCATTCGCTCGATAGCATGAGCTTGTAGTCACATGTTAAGGGTCATCATTTCAAATAAACGGCACCGCGAATTGGGCCTGGATCCACGCTGATAACAGCTAATGTGGCCGACTGATGTTCGGCTCGAGAAATTTCAAATCTGCACCTTTATCCACGCAGAAGGTGCTTTTCTCCCCCTTTCAGGGCGAACAACAGATCATTTGAGCAGAGATACAGGCACAGACATGTGAAGCAGTGTCTCTTACATGTCCACTGTTTTTACCAGGGGACATTACACCAGTAAGTAAGCACAGAATTGATAGTGAGAAGATTTTTTTAAAAGAATCGGTGTAGCTCAAGTTTAGGGGGCTGGGAGGAAATTGGGAGAGAAGTGGGTCCGAAAGAGATGTGTTTGACACCCTTCTTGACAACTGACCGGGATTCAGCTCCTCCGAGGGGCAGCGGGAGCTCATACCACCACAAGAGAATAGCAGCTAAGAACCAATGATGTTGAACCCCCTGTGTGTGGGAGCTCCAAGTGTAGCAGTTTGGTTGGGGAGCAGAGAGTCATCAGGCCCTATAGGAGCCAGGGAGCAGATCCACTGATGGTTCAGCTACACGGAGCCAAAGGAGAAAGACAAGGTGGGGAGATATTAGATATTTTGCACTGGTGGGTATATACCAAATGTAGGAGAAGAACACGACCCCAAGAAGGTACAACGTGTACGGTGTCTGAGACAGGGCCAGATTTTAACGTTCTCCTGTATCCGTGACGCGCCGCCGCTACCTGCCCATTCGCCATGACGGCCTGCTCTTTCACGTGTGGTGTTGGTCTTACGCGAATAACCAAGTACGAAAAATTTTTGAAAAAGATGCAATGCACAACTCCGGCACATTCTGGAGCACAAATATGATATCAACCCAGACGTCCGAGCTTTTGAGACCACGGGTCTGGCTTCCAGGCCTTCTGGTGCACTCACGGTGCAATGCGGGGAGTGTTTGCCGCGTAGTATCTGCTCATCACAGCTACACAGCAGAAGAAATGGTCTTGGTGAGGTGCAGCAGTAAGCAATTATTCCTTTCTTATCCCTGGGGATCAAGAACAGTGAAGGCAGACAACAATGGGGCTTTTGTGTGCTGCTATTGAACCGAGGGAGTAAATGCAGAGCTAGCACTTCAGCTGGCTACCATCTACCCATTTCCAGGAGTTCAGGAGATACGAAGGCACGTACAGTATTGCTAGTAAATCACAATTAATACGCAGTCGATACCTGGAACCCATGAACAGAGGAAAAACCAATAATGTAAAATGTAATTTACATTGGAGTAACCCAAAATATATCTCTTGAAAGTTCAAACCCAAACACTGCTTACTGTCTTGTTTGGCAGCACTGTGACAAAGTTCTACAGCAGGTCACATTGCTCACCAGTTTCCTTAATGGGCTGTTCCAAGCATTATTGCGCCGTTTTGTTCCAGACGATTGCCATAAACCCTAGAAAATTAATTTTTTGCACCCTAATCTTGCACATTGTGTTACTGCAGGAACTTGGGCCATAAAACCCAAGTATGTCACCAAATTTGAATGAAATACAGGTCCTACTGTGCGTAAAGTGTGTGGCATTTCATGTGACAGTGTAAAGTGGTTTATGATTTCAGCCAGCACATTACTGTTATTGTTATGCTGTTTAGCTGACAAAGTTTATCCGATGAGAATAACATCCAGTTATACAGCTAGTTATTTTATTGCAGCAATTCCGGTTAAACATCTTTCGAAATGGTACCACAGCAGGACCCCTCTCCCGAACCGGCAGCTTTCCAGTCCCGCGTCCGGGGCCTCCGCTCGCACGTGGCGTTGTCCTTTTCTGCGCCCCGCATCTGAACTTCGCAAATTTCCGCAAACAAATTTAAAACAAATGCAAAGAAAAAACCAAAAATACTGGCGAACACCTTTCCCTCGTGTACAGCAGGCGTAAAGGGAGCAGGGCAATGAAGTCGGTCAGGGGCCACAGTGCGCAGAAGAGGAGAAAGAAAATGTAGGGATTCGATCAAATTAAAAAAAAACATATAGATAAATGAAAAACAAATAAATAAAAGGTTTGCAGATATCGCGGTGGCGGTAGCGATCAGATCGAAGATGGCGGAGTTCAGCACCCCGACAGACTTTGTTTTAAAGATGTGAATGAAGCTGGTTGAGGTTAAATCTTTGGCTGTATTACCTTTTTTTTTTTTTTTTTAAGGGAACGTTAAGAATGTGAATTTTAAACTTAACGGTGAGGCTAAACAACCTGAAAAACAAAGCGATATGAAAGGCAGCGGCAAAAATTTTGCCCTTTTCCTCATCACCGCAGGTGAGGCGTGTTTCCTCGCCGCGTGACCAGACCTCTCGAATTAGGTGTTACCGGCTATAATCCCGCAAAACAGAAGCTGAAAAAAATAAAATGCTTCATGCGTTTGTCTCTGCCAGCCTCCAGAAAAATGCCAGCACCATAAGCACAGATTAAATGACAGAACAGAGCAGCTCTGTGGAGACAATGGCTTTTATTGAATGAAATGCAATTCAATTCCACGCCATGACACTTTAAAACAAGCTTTGCATGACATATGAGGGAGTTGAGCTGCAGCCGCCTCGATGACCCCTCCCGAAAAGATGTAAATACCCACAAGAAGCATGTTTATTTCATGTTTCTAATAAAAATGTATTTTAATGTTATTTCTCATTAAAAATCTTGGCTGGGATGCAAGCAGCGATGATCTGAGCGAGACAGCATCCTCTGAGAATATAGCCCAGATAGCTCAACTGTTTCACATTCTGGCAGAGCATTAATTCAGTCGCGGTGATAAGAAAAATAAATAAACAAAGATGGCGATCTTCTCGGGATCACAAAGCAATATGAGATTTTTATTCTTCTCATTATAATGACGATCATTAGCGAGATGGAGCACCGATTCAGGCCGCGCGCCGTTTGCCGCGGCGTTGACTGGGACCGCCGCTCCTGTTTGCGTGAACCGACGCGGGGACTTGAAGCGCGTCGCACCTTTCGGCGCGTGCACAAGAGCACCTCCTTGCCTCCTTGTTACTGCCCCGCCAAACAGGAGGCTGGAGACCAGCTCGCACGTGGCATCAGCCCGGAGACGGCATGAGGAATAGAGGCGCTGCTAGAAGAATAGCTCGTCCTCCGGGCGGCAGCACCGAAGCAGAAGTCAATGTCCAATATGTCAATGGACCTGTTCTTGTTTTCTAGGCCCAGGAAAATGGCCTGTGTGATTTTGTTACGAAAGCACCAAAAAGCAACGGGGGTAAAATTTCTCTTCTGGCGAACAGGCTTCAGGTTGCATCCGATCCATATGGTGCTGACCTGCTATTAATATGAATATGTTGAGCCACTGTAAATGGTAATAGAGCATAAAGTATTCAACACATGTCCTCATTTGATTCCGTGTAAGGCCATATGTCACATTCGTATGTGCGGCTGAACAAAGCAGTCGGTTTGGCAGCCGCGCTGGACTGCGGTTGAAAGAGCAGGAGAGACATTAATCCTTTCTAGGACTGGCGTTTAGGAAGAGATGGAGTCTCATTCAGAGGAATACTTTGGGTGGTAATGGTGCATTAAACACCACTCTAAACAGAAGCTTGAAACAAGGTCCTGATGGTTACTTAATCTGTATTTCCCTCTTTCTGCCATTTAAACACACACACACACACACACACACACACACACACACACACACACACACACACTCACACACACTCACACACAGCCCTGTTCTGTCTTTCCTGCATGCGTATAGGGGAACGGGACAACCACCTCGCTCTCTAGGAGGTAACCGACCTTCCTCACATTGGGTGAGGATCCCAGTCGGGGGGGGGGGGGGGGGNGGGGGGGGGGGGGGGGGGGGGGGGGGGGGGGGGGGGTCGGTGAAGTCCAAGCTGGGCCCTGAAGCAGGCGAGCGACGTCCTCTGACATCAGCGGCTGCGTGATGCCTTGCAGAATGGAGGATTATGGGAACGGAAGCATGGCATGTTGAACGCCGCCAGAACCTTCTGTGCCATTTCTTCCTCAGACAGCAGCGGCGGCTAAAGCCGGACTCCCTCTGGCCAGTGGCGCAGAACAAGACGCTCACAAAGTATTAGCATCTGCTTCTAAAAATTATACCGCACGGGCCCATCGTAAGCACAAAATAATTTTACAAACCAAATCTTTTGCAGAGGGGAAGGCTGCCACTGAGCATGCCCTTATACGCCGCTACGAGGTTTGAAATAATTTCCGAAAATAGGCCGGCCGACGCGGATAACCCTGCTTAAACAGAT
This sequence comes from Arapaima gigas, assembly GCA_900497675.1. Classification (NCBI taxonomy): domain Eukaryota; kingdom Metazoa; phylum Chordata; class Actinopteri; order Osteoglossiformes; family Osteoglossidae; genus Arapaima; species Arapaima gigas. Next base: position 132,071 of record UFQX01000464.1, on the reverse strand, counting down.
AAGACACAAGCGGCAGGGTCAGTGAGGCGGAAGAACCGGAGGACATGGGAAGACAGGACAGTCTGTGGGACGGTGACGCCGGCAGCTGGATCGGGGAGGAGGTCTGGCTCGATGGCCGCCGGCCGAGGCCGCTGTCGGAGACAAGGACGAGCAAATTGAGAGGAGCACTGACTAATTCCCAAGTTCGCCGTGTCAGACAAGGCCGCTGCCAGTCGAAGGTCGCGGAAGCGCTGAGGTGTGGGCGCTCGCTCCGCCTGCACAGAGAAGACACGCCGGAGCTGGTTCAGCTACACAAGGGCTGGACCCCCAAAGCGGGGTCCTGCTGAGCTTCTGCAAAAACCCCTTTTATTTGTCTGAACGGCGCAAAGAAGCCACGCTGTGAAACTTCACGACGAGATGCTGCGAGGCTCCCGAGTCCGAGGCGGCGCAGCAACGCGATGCTGATGGCGCGTTTGACATGAGAGAAACTTGCCCCCCCCCAGGAACTAACTCTCTTTATTAGGAGTCAGAAATTCAAAGCTAAATCAGCCCCAGATCTTCCACCGCAGGCACAGATGAGCGGGATAATGAAGTTAGCCGTGCACTTAACTTAATCTGTCCAAATTGCCAAGAGATTATTGCAATAATAAGTCCAACGGAACTGACTCACAATTTCTAACAGGGTCCCCATTTTCATTGTTCTCGCAACCTTTTAATCTGCTCCTAGCTGGGGAAGCGATGACCGGCGGCCTCTCGAGGGGCCTCTGCGCACGGCCAGAAATGCTGCTTAGTCAGGCTTTTCGTCGGGACCGTGTGCAAGCGGAGGTGTTGCTCCCCGGTGCGGAAGGACCGGTCTTGGCGCGGAGCCACCGTGCGGCAGGAGACGCCACCGGAACCCGTGCTTATTGGTTGCTCTGCGACACCGCTTTGTTGTTTTGTTTAAGCCTCAGCAACTTGGGCCCGCCATTTCCACACTCGCCTGTGACCCACGCCTGCTGGTTTGTACAGCTGCCCAGGATAGAGCTCCAGTGTTGTCACTCAGACTGACCGCACCTCTGTAGATGATCCAAACAAGGCACGTTCCTCCTTCTGCGTTTGTCCACCCATCTAGCCGTCCATTTTCGTTAACCGGTTGTCCTGACCAGGGTCTTGGCAGTCTGGAGCCTGTCCCAGAAGCAGTGGGTGTTAGACTGTGAAACAGTCCCCTCTGGATGGGACACCTGTTTATCACAGGGTGGCCACACACAAACATTACAAGCAATTTAAAGTGACCAGTTAACCTGGAACACATGTCTTTGGATTGTGGGAGGAAACCGGAGCGCCCGGAGGGAATCCATACAGACGCGGGGAGAACACGGATTCGGACTCGCGCCTGACCAGCCCAGGCGCCGAGGGGCAAGCGCGAGCCACGTTTGTACCTCCTGAAAATAAAAATTACTCTGGCAGACACCTTCGTAGCACCCGAGAAGATAGGGCTGGTCAGTGTTCCAAGATCTGAGGTTCAGAACCCTCTCACTTCAGATCTCAGAGTTCATCTATTAGTGTAGTATTTTGCGAATTCAGTGCTCCAGTGGACTGAGCTTAATGGATTTCGCCGTGTGAAAGAAGGACCAGACCTCAGGTACTCGGCTTCTTGGGATCGCTCTCACCCTGTTTTCCCAGGGATCAAGTGTCCCCCCGGCGCTCTTCACCGCGCTCACTATCTAACCCCCCCCCAGACTTCACCCTCTGAGAAAATGACCTAATCCGTCAGCATTTGCATAGACTGACAGGGAAAGGGCGAAGACAAGCGCGGGAGGAGGAGTTCCGACAGACGGCGACGTGCAAACACCCGACGGGCACGATAGCGGTCTGAGGCGGGAGCCGCGCGCCTTATCGAGAAACGGCAGGGAGGGTTCATCAGTTAGCCTCCCTCTCCGGGGGATGCGGGGACCCAGCTGTTTCCACGGCAACTCACGTATGGCTGCAAATCCAACTGTGTCACAGAAACAGCATGTCATCAGCGGCGTCGCCGGACTGATGTTTTCCGCCAAGGGAGTAAAAAATAGATAATGACGGATTAATAAATGTTTGGGAAAAAAAAACAGCCCGTCGAGCCACGGGTGAAGGGGTGGGCCGCGTCCTCCCCCCCGTGAACATCCGCTAGCATCCCTGGTTCTCGCGGCTAATATTTCGGTCCTCTCAGTACCTGTTTTTACCTCCGTTGTCACGACGTCCTCAGTGACACCGTGGGCCATTACCCAGCAGGTTAATCCACTGCAGAGATCAGAACTTTTCTGTCACTCTAGAAGCAAACAATCTAAACCGTCGGGTCCACCGAGAAGCTGAGGAAAGGATGGAAAACGTGCGCGGAAAATGGATCCCGTCACCTTTTCTTGGGGAGAGTGAACAGCAGCAGCAGCGGTAGCGTGAGCCATATGAACCCCCGTGTCCTCATGCATAAACAAACAGCTCGGAGCTGATGTTCTGGACGCGTTCCAGCTGGTGCGGCCCATTGCTGAGAGACTGTTTGGTCGAGCTACAGGCCCGACATCAAAACGCGAGATACGATGCCGATACACAAGTGCAGCCCGATGAAAAACTAATAACTTTGCGGTTTGTTGCATTTGTGCAGCAAAAGAGGTGCTACAGGAGGCCAGTTTCAAGAGTTAATTCACGGGGACTTTTATTGGTTCTAAAAGCAGAAGCGAGTTGGACTTTGTTAGATGGGTTGACCCTCCTTGGCCGCTAAGTTCGTCTAGCAGTCGGGGGCTGCCCTGGTTATTTCCCTGTCCAATATTCACCTCCCTGCCGGCCGGAGGGAGGACCCTGAAATCTGTTTACCGCGATTGTTGTCCGCTGACCTCCAGCTTTACAGCGCATGTGGGAGTATAAATGGAGCGAAGGGGTGGTGCTCTAAATGTGCCCTGGAGCGGCTGGTCGTTCCTGCACAGAGACGGCAGCACTTGGCACTTTTTCACACCGGCAGCCCAGGAATTAAACCCTGTCACCTCATCTCTGGTCACAGTTAAGAACTCCAGGGCTCACTTGCGCCGATGAGGATGACGGAGGACAGGTTATGGTTTGCTTGTGTTGTTTTTTAAGCTTTTTAAATGGAAGTAGTGGAGCAGCAGAGATGAGATTCTGAGAAGGTAATCATTTCTGGATTGGGCATTTGCACCCACAGGCTTGGCGTTCCTTCATCCAAATGAACTGTAACTGTTCGTCCAGACAAGCTGGCGACGCGCCGGTGCCACACCGGGACCACCGGGCGAGAGTTGGCCCACGCAGGGCAGTCCGGTCTGAGGGTGGCGCAGTGGCGCAGCTGGTACAGCTGGTGTGTCACCACCTCTGGGCTGGCTATGGCTCTGGGTGCAAGTCGGGAAACCTAAACGGCACAGTGCGTGGAGTTCACGTGTTCTTCTCATCTTAGCATGGGTGCTCTGGCTTCTCCCAGGCTAAAGGCAACTGTAAAGTGACGTGTGTGTGTGTGTGTGTGAGTGCACACAAACTGGTACCCACAAGACATCCACGGTTTGTGCTATACAATTTATACTATATAATAAAATAGAAAGATGTACAGTGAAGTATTGTGTATACCAGTGTGAGCCGGTGTGTGTGTGTGTGTGTGTGTGTGTGTGTTGCATTGACTGACTGCAGATAGTTTAGAGCTGTATACAACTGAAAAACCGCATCTAGGCTCTTACTTAAGTAGACAGAGATGTTGGCTACAGGCTTGCTGATAATAAGTAGGTGTCACTTTGGAGAAACGAATATGGAAAAATGGAAAATGGAACAAATAGACGTAATTAACAAGACGCATGCAAACGCTCAGATCCTCACACAAATGTCATCGCGCTACGTGAAGGTAAATGTTTGCGGGGGGGGGGGGTATACTGAAAAGAACGCGTGCCCAAGGAGATCGTGCAAACCAGACTCGGACTGGACCCTCAAAAAAAAAAAAAAAAAAACCTCTTGCCGTGGTCTGCGTGTTTGTTCCAGCACGGCTCACTTGCGAGCCTTCATATGTGTTACGAGCTTAATAAAATGCTCTAAAACTGTCAGCAGATTTTTTTTTTTTTTTCCTCCTTGCCGCCAACATCCAAGTCTCCCAGCGTCATCTGGATGAAATCTTTATTAATCACGCTCATCACCTCCAAGTCTTGGCTTTTAATCAGCTGTATGTACGGATCTCAGACGTGCGGCGCTCTGCGTCCAAAAATATTTGCGAGCTCTGTTTATTAACACCATTCCGGAGCTTTTCCCTGCCTACATTAACATTTTTAGACCAAAACAAAATGCGCCGTGCAATTTCAAAGTCCCTTGTTAGAATGCATAGAAGAAACTGTCATCGGGCGTTCCCTCTGAATATCTTATACGCGCGCATTTTTCTCGCCTTCTGTACTGTATGAAAGGAAACAAGATTATATGCCAAGCAGCGCGTTTTTCGAGATGCCCGAATGATGTTGTTTGTGCTGCTTTTGTTTTGTTTTGTTTGTTTGTTTTGTTTTAGGACAAATAATATTCGCTCCCCAGCGAATAACGCCTGTTGTTTGTTGTCGGCACAATGACCTATGGCTTCCTGACGGATTGAAGGTGACAAAGACCTTCATTAGAGCCGTGTCACACTCGCTGGGTTTGTGCCGTATCTCAGGGGCCCATTGATCAGTGTACTTTTGCACAGTGTATTTTTAATTAAGCCAACGCCACCTTTCAACCCGCTCGATAAGATATCCTCCAGTTTAGCGCTCCTGCGACACAGCCGGACGTATCCGGGCCTCGCGACGAACCGCCCGCCGGAATCTTCGCGCCGCGACGACGTGTAAATATCGTATTTCAGCTTGTATTCTCTTCAGCCGCGATGTTGTAAAAGGGTAACCGTGTCAAAGCGTGCGGAGAAAAGCCTTTAAACATACAACCATTTATGACATTACGATGCTTTACTCTGTCTATTATCCTTTTTTGCACGTGGGACTTATACTCTTTGATATTCTTGCCAGTTCGGTAGACATTAAAACATTTTCATCTGCCGTAGTCTAAAGCCGTGCCGTTCTGCTCCTCGCGGTGCCGAATCCTTTATGGTTCAGACAATAAATTTAAATTATTACTGCACGGTTGACGTCTGAAACACCGAGCGACGCGACGCAGCATCCAGGCAACCGAGAGGCGAGACCGAGCAAAGGGCAGCCCACCCTGCGGCCCCTCGAGGACCGGAGATGTGCGCCCTGCTATTGAGCCGTAATTACGGCACAGCCCGCCGAGCTCCGCCGCCCGTCCGCCCGTCGCTTCCGGGGGTCTTCGGCCTCAAACACCTCGTCGGACCCCTGCGAATCCCTCGGTTCGGACGACCGGTGGCGTTTGCGTCTCACGTGACCCGCCTCAGCCGGCGGCATCTGTTCTGGCAGCTCAGCATCCCCAAGACACTCACCTGGAAGCAGGAGCGGATTTGCGTCGCGATGAATATTTCGCAGGTGCATCGTTGCGATGTAGCATTTTGAAATTGTCGTTATCAAAAAATAAATAAATAAATACGTTTGCCGATTATTCCACGCATCCCGTTGTTTGGAAACAGCGCAAGAGCGCCGTGGAAGAATCTAACTTGTCCCGTAAGTGCTGCAGCTGTTAGAGTATGAAGTATGGATGAGCTTTTTCCCCATTTATTTTGCTTTTCGATCTTCTCTCGATAGCCTTAATAATTAAAAAAAAAAAAATTGAAATCAATTTAGCTTTTTTGGCTCTTTGATGATATCCTATTTCCCAACAGCTGTTCTGAATTAAACAATTTGGGCTGCTCCCTGTTCTCACATTACACATGATCACAGTGTTTATCTACAACCTTTAATCTCTTATGCAAATGAGCAACCCGTATTCTTGTACAACGCCTACATCCAGCATGTTCGTGGAAGCTCCGCTCGCTTGTTGTTTTAAGCCCAGGACCCTGCATGCACACATATATATACATACATACACACATTTACATATGTAGATAAAATTTGGCATCAAAATTTTGTCAAAACTTACAACTCCTTATTTTTATGGGCATTTTTTAAAGGTCTCAGTCAAAAAAAACGTCTGTGGAAGTACGGTTCCACAGCCCAGACCTATCAAAACAACACCCTAAAGTTATGCCTCATAATGGAAAAATAGGGACGTCTGGTAAGACCGTCGTCACACACGGTTAAAGGCAAATGCTGGCTTTATTGTTTAAAGTGAGCGCGGCAGCGATTTATCGTTCTTTCAGCGTACAGTTTCGCACAGATATTTGAAATAAGCAGAAAAGGCTTTTCAGCTTTATTCGAAACACACCTGTACCGCGGCATCTGAGAAACGGCTCAAATACTCAAATACCGGGACGCTTTTTCCATTAGTTCCAGATTCATCCGAGAAACCCTAACTAATTTAAATAAGACATTAAACACCAAGAACCTAATTATCAAACAGTTATTGAGGTTATTAAAAGGTATTTGTGTGTTTCTATGCTGTTACCCTTTAAAATTTTGTCACATACATTCCATTTTGTTAATTCTTATAAGTAGTAATAGCAATGGGCATGTAATAGACAAATTCATGTTAAAAGTGAAGAAATAAAAAACGTTTTATAGACCTGGTGATGTTCTGAATTTTTTCACTGGTCAAAGGCCAAGGAATTTAAAAATACACCCAGACCGCGGTACCTGAGCGTAATTGGTTCCAAGAAAGGACTCGAACAGAGCAAACTTGAATGCCGGGAAGCTATTTCCATTATTTCTTATGAGGACAATTATGAGTTGTTCCAGAACCATCTGAGACACACCAGTTAATTTCCCCCAAATGTCCCCAACACTCTGAAGCACCTATTTCACTGTGATAAAGACTTTAAACACCAATTATCTCATTACCTCACAGTTAATGAGCTCATTAATATGCATTTATGCGGTTACCGTTTTATTTAGTCTCTTACATTACATTTCGTCCCTTTTTACGAGTAGTAAAAGCAACAAACAGACAAATTTAAAATTAAGAAATTAAAACAACATAAAATAGACAGAAGAGTAAAGTGTAGTGACTGTAATGGCTGTTACTGTAATGAACTGTTACTGAGGGACTTAGTGACTCAACAGAAGTGACCGGAATGACGGAGCGTAAACTGCGTTTGAACCCGGGCCACACGAGGCAGAGACTGAGACCACCTGTGCTGGGCGCAGTGCTGCCACCTAGTGTCTCACTCACACCTGTTTCCCAGTTTGTTTCTCCTGTATTTCGCCTGCGATCGAATGTCACTCGCTGTGCCGGGACTTTCAACCGTTCCAGTATGAATATAAAGCACTGACTGTAGCGGGAATTTGGAAACTGGGAGCTTGAATACCGCGGTATAAGTGTACACATTTTCCAGACACATCTGAAGTAAGTCCAGTTCAGAAAAGTAAAATATATTACTGTGCTAAATAACAGTGCTGGCAGTAATTTTGAGAGATACTGGGTGGTTCGCAGACAGCAGGCATGTTGTGTGCCGTGGGGTGCGGAGCGCTTGTACCGACTTGACACATCGCTGTTTCAGATAACAGAAGCCAAACTCACTGTACACGTGAAGAAAGAAGAGAGATGTACTTTCGCAGATTCCCCGGTCCCCATGTCAGCTCGCATACAAACAAGCCAATGCGGGGGTCTCCATTCCAGCGGCTGACCCGAATATCTCGGTTTCACCTGAGATCATCAAAGCCGAGGCTCAGACTTCACGTCTTCGGTCTTGCGTGCTCAGCGTGTCCAGGGCCCTGTGATTTAACTGAATATGTGATCCTAAGCTTTCGCATCCACTTTAGAACCTGGGTTTCCATCTTCTATTATTTATCGCGCGAAAGAGTAGGCCGAGCTGAAGGGCATCGAGGGTTTGCTGCGGTTTCCCTGCCAGAAAGCCCCGTAACGCCAACCTCCAGGTCAACGGGGGGCCGCCGGACGTCACAGCAGGTTGCCTGGGATCGTGGCGGGTTCTGCTTGCACCCCTGACAGCCGCGCTGGGCTGGACTGACGGCCGTCTCCGTTCCCCGCTGCCGACACAGACAGCCCCCCTCCTGCCACCATCTGGGAGCTGACAACGTTCAGGATGCTCATCTGCCTCCGATCCTTTGGTGGCTCCTTGGCTGGGCGGACAGAGGCAGCGTAACAGGCGGTGGCTCTGGAGAGCTTTCGGATCAAGCTGGACTGGAGTAAGAAATCATCTGCCCACGATCGCGCGCCTGTAACTGTTACCCTTCTGCCGGCTCTGGTCAAATCCAAACGGTGTTCAGCTTTTCTCGGTCATAAATATGGTTCCCTTCACCTGACCGCCGCGAGGCTTTGCAACATCCTCCACAGCAGGCGCACGATCGTGTAAAACTGACAGTCGCAATTTCCATTTTTCAGTGTTGTATTCGCAAGAGTTCAAATAAAGCAAAGACGGGTGGAAAACGTGCCGAATGACGACCGCAAAGCCGAAACGGCCGTTTGGAAAATTTTCATCGTTTCGTCACGTCGTGGTGTGTAGACTGTGCTCATTTTCCTGAATTACTTTAGTAAAATGCCGCAATTTCAGGTGAATGAGGTCCGTACACGTGAATCTACGTGTTTAACTTGTGACGGTGACTAAGAATGAAGGTCCACCCGCCCACCTTTGGACGGATCCCCAGCAACAGAAAGTCTAACGGAGCGCAAGGGTTCGATAAGAGGCGGAGCTGTGCTGCGCAGCACCCGTTTGACTCGCTCACTCGCTCGCTCACCCAGGAAGGGCTCAATGATCTCTAAACCTGAAGTATCATGTGAGAGACCCCCCCCCCCCCCCCCCCCCCCCCCCCCCACACCCCCCCCCCCCCCCCCCCCCCCCCCCNGACCCCCCCCCCCCCCCCAGCCACATCTGTGCCGAGAGACCAGAAATGCAGCTTGACCTGGTCATGTGGGAATCTCTTCTCTCCCCCCGGGTAAGCTGATATGTGTGTGTGTGGGTAGTTTGCGGAGCCACGATCACGGTAAACTGATCTGGCCCGGGGGGGTCTGAGGGGCATCACAGCAAGGTCAAAGAGGGGTTTGGTGCAACGAGAGACACGGGACGACTGATTGTGCAGCTCTTTCCGTTTGTTGGCACATACAATGCTGCATAGTAGACACACACACAGACACACACACACACACACATACACACACGTCCTGAAAAATGTGATCTTTTCAATTCAGGTACAAGTGGGCGCACCAGCCAGCCATCAGTGAGCTGTCAGCATCCCTGAGCGAAATCTAAATCAATTCAATTCACCTGGATTCATAATCTTAGTCCCGAATGATGCAGAAAGTCATTCTGTCCTCCTCACACTCACCAAATGGATCTGTTATGTATCTTGTTCCGCAGTAATAAGCTGCACGCTTTTTCGCAGCATAAAATTAACAGAGCCATTATTTGCACGTTCTGACGCACCTGTAATGAGATATAGAAAGAAGGTAATGAAATCTGGCGACCCCAGACGCTTCGCGCCACACGTGCCGGTAGGTTTTACCGTGGTTTCTGGTTACTGCCAGCGGAGAAGCAACATGGCTCTAAAACGTGTTGGTGCTTCATTCCGCGGCGGCTCGACTGCGGCTAAAAGTCCCTACTGGAAACTGAGTGCGAGGGGACACGCACTTGCATTTCCATAACACACTCAAACGCTCGACACACACACTCAGCTTCCACTTACGGCACCACCCCATGATCACCGTTTACTCTGGGGTCTGGTAAAAGTGTGGTAAAAGGGTTTACTGCCTCTCTGTGTGGTGCCTGAGCTCAACACTCATTTCTGGGGAAGTTAACTTGCTTTGGATCGATCAGTTCTTTATGATAAGGACGGCTCGTAACAAAGGAATGCATCATTTTCATAAATAAATCCACATATAAATCTTAGTACCCTGGAGCAAAACGCTTACCCTGTGTTACACTAGTGAGATACCCAGCTGTGTACATTTTGTAAGTCTCTCTGAATAAAAGTGAAGCAAGAAATCAGGACTAATAATGCCTATTACTGCAGTGCAGTAATACTTTGCATTTTTTCCCGTCTTTTATGCGTCATTTGCCGCTCCTCACCCGCGCCAGACACGTATCCAGGTGACGTCATCCAGGTGACATCATACGCAACGGTGGGCCCGGTCGGTGTCGCGCGGCGATGTCTTTCGTCAAAACCGCACCCAAAAAAAAAAAAACAACTTTGCGCCACGAATTCGCCCGCCGCCGGGTCCCCCGAAACCCGACGGACTCGATTCCTCGCGGCCGTGAAAATTCTCCGCGCAGCTCCGGCGTCTTCTGCGACGAGAAGCGTCTTGGGCAAACAGCGCGAAAGGAGGGAGATAAAGGATTTAATTTCCTTGAACTGCTTGAGACGAATCCTTCTCATCTTTTATTTTTAGGTCTTGTTTGGGAGCCGGAGCCTCTTAAAGAACTACCGCCAGTAATGACTCCCGGGAGCTCGGCGGAGAACCGGCAGAAGACAAAAACGCATTTTCTTTGCGAAAGTTCTCTGCGTGGTCTTGTACCTTTGCTTTTTTAATTAAGTAAACCGAATTGTTGTAATTTGTCATGTTGTTGGGTCTATTAACCGCTCCGCTATCTGTTTACTGGGAATGTACCTGCATTTTCGTAATTAAACGATTGTTATTAAAAAGCCATCTCCCCCATAATTGCCCCTGCAATTTTCGTTAATATTCCACAATATTTGACTCAAACAAAGCTCACACGAGGTCCGCATTTTTATAGATGAATTAGGCCGGCCGGCCGTGGCGAGCCATCGGATGAAGCGTTGTCAAAATAAGGGAAAAGCGGCCGTCCTGACAGCTAATCGCCGGTCATTAAAAAGAACAATAGACCACCCGATTCTGGCTTAGCGTGAGATGCTTCAATTGAATTCGGAAATTGGTATTCATTTGGTTATGTAAGGCGCCCATTTTTATAGGTTTGCTCTGTGCTGCCGATACCTTCACGCCAAAAGCAGAAAGTGAAAAACGGACGAACGATCCAGAGTCGGAATATCCCGCCCGCGTGTTTATCTGTCACTCAAATTCGCGGCAAAAAGAGCGCGACCAAATTCGACGCGCTTGGCTCGGCCCGCCGAAGGTCGCGACTAGCTCGCGCACAAAACGAAGAAAGAAGAAACAAAAGACAAGCGGCGTTTCTACGCGGGTCGGATGCGTTCGCCTCTGTTCTGCGGAGGGTTGGCGGACCCTTTAGAATTTCGGTATCAATGTGGCCCAAAATGTGATCAGATGTTCAAGTCAAATAAAAACAGAGACCCGTAAAACAGACAAGAAAGCGTTCTTCTTCGTTTGTTTATTGAACCCGTTCGGTAGCTGGCGTGACGTCCTTGAACAGCGATGACAACCAAACGTTTACAGCTGATCAGTCGCCGGCATCGGCTTGGGGAAATTTTGGCCAAGTTCTCCTTACAGAACTGCTTCCACTCGGTGATGCTTGTACGAACTCACTTCTGCTCTAGGATCGCTGCCGAGATCCAGTTTATCTTCAGCTTCAGTTTGGATACAGATCCCCTGGTTATTCAGTAGAATTTGCTGGTACAATCTACACTTCATATGTCTGTCACTGATGGCATGCCATCCTGGTTTTGTGGCAGCAGAACACCCCCAATCCATGATGCAGCCGCCGCCGTGTTTCGCAAAGTTCTTGCGTAGAAATGCGGTGTTTCACGTTCCCTGAACATAATCTTTCTCATTAAAGCCAAAAAGTTCTATTTTCAACTCATCTGTACATAGAACATTCTTGCAGTAGAGCCAGAAGGTCCTTCTTCCTCCTTGCTGTCCTCCCTTGATGGAGTGGTGGCCTCACAAACACTGACATTAGCCATTGCAAGGAAGGCCTGCAGATCCTCAGATGATACCGCCAGGTTCCTTAGGCACTCCTTCCTCTTGGGCGACCACTCCAGGAGGAGAGTAACAGTGGTGTCGAATTTTCTCCATTTGACCACTCTCTGACTGACAGTGGACTGGTGAAGCCCAGAGAAATTGTTTTGTGACCTTCCCCAGCCTGAGCACCAGGAGCTCTGTTTCTGAGGTCCTCACACATCTCCTCTGATCGAGGCATGGCATGCATCCCCAAACCTGTGCGGTGAAGACCAGACTTTGGTAGCAAAGACTCGGGTTTATGTTTTTTAAACAGAGCCACTGAAACTCACACCTGACCGTCATCCCACTGACTGACACCGCTGACTCTCGTTCTTCCCTGAGCTTAACCGGTGATCCTACAGCTTCACGTTCTTTTTCTGACAAAGACATTTAAAGCTGGGTCACTGTGTGTGTCACTTGCACTGTGTGCGATGTGTGTGAGGAGCTGCATCGAACAGCGCGACTAGCGGGATATTAGAGAGCAAATGGGGGGAAGCGCCTCCATTTTCTGACACCATAGTCACCCTGTCGGGTTCTGCAGCTAAACGTTGACCTCAGATGTGCTGAAGGGAACTAGTTTTGTGGATCTACTTTGCCCTGCCGCCTGTGCTTCATAACAGGGGGCTTTTTAAGTCGACCGTTTAAAGCACCGTGAGCACAGCGGCGAGGCTGTTTGTCGTGCAGCCCGGCTGGACCCGGAGCCGTAACCCTCGTCGAAAGGGGCGCGGCAGCATTTGGGCAAAGCAAAAGCAGCTGCGAAAATGTCACTCGGTCCCCGGCTGCGTGGGGCTCTGCCCCCCTCCGCTGACAGCGCCGAGGCGTCATGGATGGGCTGTGGAGCCTTTCCCAGTTCCTGACCTCTGCGCGATGACTGATGCCTAACATTTAAGAGGAGACGCGTAAGGCTCAGCGGCCTGCGAAGGTGCCACCCCCACCGTTCACGAGAAAGTCCAGACTGCGAGACTTTCTCCTGGCGATCTAAGCTGTCTCAGCGCTCACCATGCAGCAGGAGTTACAGGTTAAGCTAATAAATGTGCGTCACATCAAGCGAACGGAGAATGCGGGGCGGTGGAGAAAGCTGAAAGGGCTAATAAAACATTGCAAAGAGATTCATTACAGAAAACTGCAGATGACCTCATGAAGGACTCCGTGATCATGGCCCAGGCTAGCTACTGTCTGCCACTGCGGCTCAGATCCTCGACTTGGTGACAAGCTGCCGAGACATGAAAGAGTGATTACCCACAATGTCAAACACCACCGCAACCGGACCCCCCACAGCCCAGTCATCGCTAAGAGTGGTTACAGGTACAGATTGAAGAACGAAGCCACCATCAGCTGCTCACACGTGGCATGAAGCTGTAGGCCCAGCTCCCTGATCCACCTGAGCGGGATCTCCAGAGAGGAGACCGGGATGTCGTTCGGACTGAAGTGCAGCAGGATGGTAGTAAAAAGAGGGAAAGTGATAAACAGAGGAAGTTGAACTACCACAGGGCCCACGTGCAGGACAATGAGACCCTGGGAATATAAAATATTATTATACACCACAGGTACGTCTATTTCCCACAGGGAAAAACTGGGGGAGAAAGGAACATATTATTATTATTATTATTATTATTATTATTACTGTTGTTGTTGTTGTTGTTATACATATATTCCTTACTCATCGTTTTACCTCCAGGTATTTTTCCTGTGGGAAATATATATATATACATGTGGTGTATAACAACAACAACAACAACAATAATAATAATAATAATAATAATAATAATAATAATGATAATAACGTTATTATTTTAACAATGATAATTTGACAGCATTTCGGCCAAAATTAACAGCGTTGGTCCTTAATTATATGACATTAACATCTTGCTAAGGAATTGATTTAAATTGAACCGAAAACTGAATTTGAATTGAGACCCGGCTTTTGCCTGTTCTATTTAAATTGACTATTATGCGCTAACAGAGTTAATATTAAATTACCGCGTGAATTACAGTACGGCGGAGACTGTAACCGAAAGCCTTTAGAAATCTATATGGGTTTTACGAAATGAGGGCGAGATTACCTCGCAGGAGCTGGTTTACCCCGTGTCCGCAGCGGGAACAGTTTGTCTGTAATGGGATTCGGTAACACAGCAGAATATGACCCGGGCCCTGCGTCCCGCGGTGTGTGCTGCGGGTGGGATTTTATATAAATTATGCTCGACAGAGCTGTTGATGGACTGAATCTGACAAAACGCTGTACGTCGCATCAAGCAACCGAGCCCCGATTTAACAGGAACCGCGGGGGAAAAAATGAGCGGCGGACCAGTCCGGCCTTCCTCCCCTGCGATTGTTTTTTTTTCCCCGAAACTTGAGCAAATCTGAACAAAGAGGCAATGAATCCATTTCTGATTAATGAAGCTTTTAACGTAATTGCCGGGCGAAAAAAAAACAATTTAGTACATAAACGCCACAACAAAGGCTCAGTTGAAACAAGAACCGGCCGTGTTATTCGCTTTAAGGAAGAGAATTAAAAACTATTATGGGTCCTTCTCGAAAAACAGCACGGGGCAGGGGGTGTGTGGGGAGCAGGGCTGAGAACCTCCGACGGAATGTGTTCGGCATCAGGTTGTGACCAGCAATAACAAAAGCGGCCTGTTTTTTGTTTTCCTCGGCCCCCCCGCGCGCGTCGACCCGCTCGGTTATTACGCGCATCGTGTGCCGCGCGGCCGCTTGCAAAGAAACCAGCAAACCGGCCAGATCCCGGAAGCGTCCAAGTTCCCCAACTTATTTGCACAAAACGTGAGCGTAGAGTAAAAATATACTTTTAAAAGTTAAAGCGACGTGGGCCCGTCGGAAGCGGAGCCCCACCCCGGACCTGCTAACAACGAAAGAACGCGCCGGCTGACGTTCGACGGGAAACGGAACCTCCTTTTTACGGCTCCGCTCGAATTTAAACCCGGCAGCGGGCGATTTATTGCCGGAGACGTCCCGAGCGGCGGGCCGTCACGCGGCCGGCCGACGCAGGCGGAGCAGCTGTGCGCATTTGCATCTTCTGCCCCGCGCTGGATGAGTGGCCTTAGATTCTAGCTCTTCCGTGCCCACTTCCCCCCAACCGCCGGCTCCTTAATAATTAGCTCCCCCGTTTCGACTTCCTCGTTCGCCTGAGGAATTTTCATTTCCATTATCCTCGAGCCGCCTTCCATCTGCAGGCATTGCCTGTGCGCAGCTGCAGCCCTTTGGCAGCGCGCTGCACCTCCGGGCCTGTAACCGCCACCGCCGCCACCTCCCCTCGAGTGCCATCACGCGTCCCCTGGTCGTTGTCGCTCAATGGCTCTCCTCGCGCTCCCGTCGGCCTCCTTGGTTCCATCCGTTCAGGTTTTTCGCCCCGGGGTCTAATAATAGCGAATAGATTCGCACCCCGTGTTCTTCTCGCTGGCGCAGGAGCTCCTGCGCCACTTTGTCAGGGAGAGAGGAGAACTTTGCGGTCGTCCTCTTTGTTTCGGCGACGGCCCGTGCCGACCGGGGCGTCTCGCCGTTCTGCGCTAATAAGGGGAGCTGGGAGTCGTGGGCGTGACCTTGTCTCCCTGGCTCATCCAGGCTTGTCACTGACTCAGATCTTATCGTAGTTCGGCGGACGGGAGCGAGGGTTTCTGGGTGACAGTCGCCTTTTTTTGTTCTGCTCCAAATGTCAGAGCTGTGAGGTTTTAAGCCCGTTCCTCTCTTGTTCTGTCATTTTCGTTCTTTTCCGTTTTTTATTTTTGTTTTACTGCGTCTCGTGCTTTTGCGTAAGTATCGGAAGGCCGGGGGGAGGGGTGCTTGTTTTGCGGCCGCCTTGCGCCGGGCAGGTCGTCCTCTTGCCTCCTGGTTCTTCGCATCTCGCCGGAGTGTGGCTGGCGGACTCGTTCGCCGTAGAACGAAACGCACACGGGGTCGCACGACTGTAGTCTTTCTGAGCACCACCCCCCCTTCCCCAAGCCGCTCCTCAAGAGGATGCACGTATGAATTCTTGATGGAAATGTCACTCTTCATCCCGCGATCTGATGGAAACATGCGGCGAAACGTAGCTCTCATCTGCTCCTCGCCTGATAAGAATTCCGTCCTCCTTCTCCAGCTGTTGGGGTTACGGCGCCACCGAGAGCTTCATGAAGATAAACGACTTTCATGTCCCCCCCCCCTCTCCATTTAAGCCCGGCTGCTTTATTTCTTCCCTCTTTTCTTAATTTTTCGCAGATATGTTATTCAAGTTCTGCCAAGGCAATTATGAGGTAGCAATAGCACACGTCCCACATCCTGGACGTATAATTAAGACGGCAATATAAATGCAAATACCCCCCCCCCCACCACCACCACCACCCACTGTATGCAACACTGTAAACAAAACGTGAAGCAACATTACGGTTCCACGCCGTAAAGCTTCTTCTCCTTTCTCGTGCTCTTCCTTCCACGTCTTCAGACCGCCTCGGTCTCCACTGGAGCATTAAGAAGTTTTCTCTCCTTATTTTCCATTTGCCGTTAATCATCACCCCCCCTGTCAGGGAATAACAAGCAGCGCTGTTGGTCTCATCCTAATGATTCTTTAGGCTGTAATAGTCATAAAACCCATTCTGCTGTACACATGAGCCTTAATACTCCCTCCTTTATCACTCTCCATTACTATTTTAAATTAGATGTTGAAGAATATTAGAAGTTTATCTTCTTCTTCCTCCTGGCCGGACGTGTGTAGATTTCATCAGATGGAGTGCTGGCAGGTCACACTTTTTAGATGGAGGCACAATAAATCCTTCTCATCGCTCTGTTGTTCCCCGTGCTGTGTGTTCGCACACGTGTGTGTGTGTGTGTGTGTGTGTGTGCGCGCGTGTGAGAAACGCCAGCTGTCGAGCTGCCATGGACGAGCGCAGCCATTTGGCGTCAAGCTGCTTGACGCTCACAGGCCACCCACCTGTCAGGGCGGCGTGTACACAAACCCACACGGGGACGGCGATGTCATCTGCAGCCGCGGAAGCGGAGGTGAGCGGGAGAATTTACAGGTCGGCGGGATGAAGGGCACGAGAAAAAGGCGGACGGAGAAAAAGTGTAATGCCGAAGGAGGATCGAGACACAGAGGGTGAGGATGCAAGAGGGACCGTTTACGCCGGGTGCCGAGCAGGGCGGACAAGGTGGCCCCAAAACGCTGCTGCTGCTCCTGCTGCCGCCGCTGCCCCCGGGTGGGGTGTTAACCGGGATGCCCTTCAGCTCCCCGCTTAACCTGGCTGTTTAATTTTATTCTCAGACGTATAAATGTTTTGGCTGAGCAATTCATCAATTACAACAAGAAAATGAAACAAGCGGTGGAGGCAAAAAAAAAAAGGGTGCAAGAGAGTTAATGCAAATTAAAACATGGAAGGAGGAAAGTGAAGCGGGAACAATGAGGCGATGAAAAGATGAACCGCGTCCTCGGCCTTCTGACATTAGATATATAAATTACGATTACAGTCTGGAGCAAAATATCAGAGCGGAATCTGGGCGATAAAAATTATATTTCGCTCACTTCGGTTTCCTCGAATCCTGTAGTTTTGGGTGGTCCTGGTTGCGTTTTACAAGAACATTATTAGATTTTATGCGCTTTACTCCATGGCAGCAATTTAAAGGGAATAATAAAGCGACGGCTGTGCATCATTCCTGAGCTGTGCAGCTCGTGGCGTGTATGGCATCCTGGGGGCTTCGAAAGTGGCCTCGGTGGCTCTGGCGTGGAAACAGAAGAGCGGCTGCTGGCACCTGGAGCCGCTCTCCTCCCTCTCGACTCGACTTTCAGCCTCCTTGCTAACGCGCCTAACCAGGCGAGGCTCAGAAGTTCAGGCGCCTCACGCGCCACACGGACCGAGTCGTGCGGCGGAACGCCCGGCTCCCGGGAGCCCGGCGCTCGTGCGAAGGTGTGCGCTCAGATCGTGAGGAAACGCGCCCCGATCCTCGCGGTTTACATCTCCCCCGCAGCGCCGCCCCGGCAGCTGGGAACACGGTTCTTCGGCAAACGCGCTTCTTTCCCGCGAAGCTCCTCCTTGCTTCCGACAGCCTTTTTGACCCTTTAATGGTGCAACTCGCAGATCGCAGCTGACGTTCTGATGCTGACATTTTACCAAATTTATGTAAATACTTTCAAAATAAGTCTGCTATAAATAGTGCACATGTAAGGTCTCTGCTTGAATAAATCAATGTATGGAGCTGATTTCTGTCGCCATATATGCGAGTCGTGTATATGGTGATAGATCCTGTAGAGAGAAGAAACAATGATCCCTAGCAGTAGGTAGGTGTGTGTGCAGTCTTTTCAGATCCTAACCTCTGCTTCCCAGAAGTCTATCCTGTGACACTTTGGATTTGATCCAAACGCTTGGCTGCTGATCCCTTATATTCTACCGTGTAATATCGTGATGTAATATTCACACAAGGCAAATTTGCAGAGCACCACGCCGCCGTGCGCCGTGGGAAAAGCCTCGGTCCCCAGGGAGTCCCGCAGGTCGGGGGGCACGCCGGGGTGTGCGTGCGCCTCGGTGACACGGACACCGTGGAGCCTCACCGGGTTCATAAATTATTCAAAGCGGCATCACCGAGCCAGGGACTGGCCCGCTTTATGTTCCGTGTCACTTGTCACTTTCCATTTGCGGGGCGGGACGTCCGTGCTGCGTGGGAGAGCCGGGGCACCGGCGTCCTCCGAGCGACGGTCTCGGCCTGCCGGGGTCCCTCTTTGACGTCCCTCTCGCCCCTGAGCTCCTCAAACGCTCAGCAGCCGTGTGCGCGGAGGCCCGTGTTCACCGGTCTCCGAATGTCCAGAGGTAAAACCTGCAGAAACGACAGCCAAAGGTCTCAAAGTTCACCTTAGAACGTCAGAGTCGGAACGATTCTGCCAATGGGTGACGTGATGAACAGGGTTTGTTTGTTTGAATACCTCTTTCATGTTAAACTCTCACTTCAAACCTTCATTTCTAGCTAACCCACATTTGTACCCGACTACTGCTGGTTTCTGAGAACTTCATCCTTTTTAGCTCACGCTCTTCTCCAAAGTGACTTGGTGTCGGGATTGTGCACCAAGCTACTTACTCGCTTATTAAAGCTGGGTGATTTTTACCGGGGTAAATAAGGGCAGGTGTTTTCGCCCATGGCCACAGCAACAGGAGGAGGTGGAAACGCAGCGGCTGTGACCACCACACCACCAGCCGCCCGAAATCCGAGAAATCAGAAACTGGAATCCCATCAAGCGTAGGCGACGACTCATCCATGGTTAATATCTTTCTGGTTTAATTTTCGCGCACAAACGTAATTAAACTATCGATTGTGCGCAATGTGTGTTCGGCGGACCGACGGTTGCTGAGCTGCTTCTGGTCCGGCTCCGCACACCATTACCCTCTGCTAGCAAACCATTTAAACCCCCGCAGTGAATTTAAAACGGGTTAGTAAAGCATTCGCTAGTGGCTAATAAACTGTCTATAGGCAAAACTCGAAATTCAAGTGTTAACCGACTACAATGAACAGCACGCTTTGTCACATGAATTAAAGATGGAGAATAACGTACAAATGGGCAGCAGGTCCTTACTAAGAGCCTATAAACATTTTATTGCAGGTCCAGTGGACTTGGGTCTTTTTCCAAGTTAAAGGGCTGAAAGATGTCATTCGAGGTGTTCTGTGCCTCAACGGCACCGGCAGCTCACCACTGTCGTCTTCCAATTCTGCCCTTCGTGGGGACCCCCCCCCAACGCGGGTATAAGTTGTGAGCCTTGAAGTGCTGTGATTTATTTGAGCGCCCCAAGCTCGCCTAAAATACGATTGCTACCTTAGGAAACCCATTCGCTTAACTTAGTTCCGCACACTTGCTTTCAAAACTCAATAAACAAAATATGTAAATTAGAGCAATAACACAAGCGTTTGGGGAAAATGCCGGCGGTTGCAAAAGGAGCAAGGAACACGACCGAGGCTGGGCGGCGTCACAGAAACAGTCCTAACCAAAGGAAATGGAGGGTACCAGAGGTGTAACCAAAATATTTATCTCCTGGGTGAATTTTGGACTGTGGACCCCACGTGTATTCACTGTGTTCAGGAGCTGTCACAGGCGTGTCAGGTGGGCTGCTGATGTGCTCCCAAAATCTGGTCCCTCAGGTCTTCGGGTTCGTAACTCTAGTGACCGAGGCGGGTCACTAAGACAGTGCGGAGCCACGTAAAAATGCAATTTTTGCCCTCCTATCGGAAACGTCGCCTTTTTATTTCATCTGCAGATCAACATAGCAACATGCACGTAACCTAATGCATCTTCTGTCCGGACTACACGTCACACACGCACGGGAATTTGAAGGCAGTGGTTTTGATCCGGCCGACCCACACGCCCACTGCTGCCGACACAAACCGGATCGTTCCGGATGATTATTTTATTCTTCACCTGTTTTAGTTGCCCTAAAATTCCACTCGTATTTTTTTTTTTTTAAATTCCCGCAAACAATTATTTCCTAACAGCCCCGGCTGCCCCTTTCTGCCTGGCGTCCGGGGCGCACCGCCCCACCCCCCGTAGGACGCCGCTGATGTGTGTTCAAGAAAGTAGGGACAGGTGTGAAAAGCACGCGGGTTTCCCCGTTGGAATCTGACACGGTGAGCATCACCTGAGGCCAAGCGGATATCTCCTTTCGCCTCTTCCTGTTAATGAGACTCTCAAACACAAGCGGACAGACCGCTGGGTTGCCGTGCGTGAATAATAGAGTCGTAGCACATGTTGGTGTCCAGGTTACATCCCGGAGAGGAGACAGTTCTGCCGTGGAAAACCAATTAAAGAAAACAAATGCTTCTCGGGAGGCAGCGGTTGTGCTTTCCTCCGGACCTCTTGGTCCCCAGGCGGTCGTGCGCAGGGGAGTCATCACCTGGCTAAAGAACAAATTAATACATCCATATTTCCAGACAGGGGTGCCTTAAATAGCCCCCATCGGTCAGAAAGCCACGGTCCATTGGCACTTTGTCACATTTTGGTCAATATGAATGTGTCCCTAAAGCAAGCCATGCTGTTACCTCTTAATGAGATCTTCCATTAGCAGGTCTGGGCAAATATAACCAACCCAAAGAGGAAAGTTAGGTGACACTTTTGAATATGTCAATAGTTGTGCTTCTGACTCTCTCCATCTTTTGCCCGTCAACTGTCTTTATCTCCTCTCCTGCTGACGTTCTATTTTCGCTCCACTCTCTTATCAGCATAGCTATAGATAAATAGACAGCAAGGTAATGGACACAGCTGTCACCGAAGAGCACAAATGAACATCTCGGGAGAAAGACTGAGGGCATATTCTAATCAATGCCATAGAGGATATTGATCTACTGCTGCGGCCGAAATCCCTGACAAGGGTTTTAAAACAGACACACAACTTGTTGGCTGTGCGAGCGCCTTTCTGCCCTTTCAGGCGGTCGCCTTTTAATAAATTCTCCTCCTTTTTTTGGATTCCTGTCTGCTTTTACCCGTGTTTAATTCTCTCGAGCGATTATAACGTATGGCTCACCTTTCAGGTGTTTCTGCAAAACCGTGGGGGGGGGGGGGGTGAAAACACAGCACCGAGGCGCGTTAAAACGACGCCCGGCTCGGCCCCACCTGCCCCCTCCCGTCACAGACCGCGACTCCCGGGCGAGCGAGCTGGACTTCGCCTCGTGTTGAAGTGACCCCCGTGTCGGCGACAGATTTTGTTACGGGACAAATATGCTGACTGAACGTGGATATTCTCGGCCCGGTCTGAAAGGCCACTAAATCGGCTGAATTTGTCCCGTTCGGCTTGGTCAAAGGGACGGCGACAACGGACCCTCCGGCTATGTGGGATGAGCCGCACGATTTTGGTGAGACGTGGTCCTGGGCTCCCAGTGGACTGAAGCCTCCTCCCTGCGGTGGACGGCAAGTGTGGCAACTGATCAATAAAATGCAATATATCAAACTGCAGCAGATTTCAGCGGAGCTGCAGTCTAATCTGAAATGAGTATCGATAATCCATGTGCGTTTCTTCGCGGAACTCCGGGGGGGGGGGGGGGGGGGGGG